>JBAMHV010000006.1:24769946-24789251 GCA_037177535.1 Pseudomugil gertrudae | reverse complement strand
CTACATCACTCACATGTATGGAAGGAAAGATGACAACAGACCCCAGGTTAAAAAAAAGCGAAGTTCTCCTTTAAGCTCCATGCTCAATGCATTGGGAAATGTCCCTCTCTTATTTATAATACTACAATAAAAAAAGATATCTATTATTGCGTTAACTTTCCACACCACAGCAGAATTAATTTTTTGTACAATAACTGTTTTGGCTTTGCTAAGACTTCTTAGCCGACAGGAGAGTAAATAAAGTGGCTTCCTCAGCAAAGTAAACACATTACAACGATTGTAATTCTAAGACTGGTTTGGGGAAAGAACAGAAGAAAAGTTTGGGGGAAAAGACAATGCAGGTCAAAACAACAACATAAATATTGTGCAGCTTTTACTTAGTTTGATAAAGAACTTTTCCTTTACAACTGTGCTGAGGTAAATCACCATGGGGAAACAGGGGTCCACAGAAGCAGGGAACCGAGGAGAAAGCTTTGCACATGTGTGTGCATGTTTCTAAATAGTGTGCAATAGAAATATTAACAGCCTGCTGGTGTGTGCTTGTGTGTTTATAGTAAGTCAGGGGCAGTGTATGGGCACTATGACTGAGAGATTAGGGAGTGTTCCGTTTCATGGACTCCAAGACATCTGTTCTCTCTCGTTCCTCTCTTTCATTGAACTATAAATGCCCCCCTACCTTGGGGAGTGGTGAGGCATGGATGGAGAGAGGAATGCAGGGCTTCCACTTGCTTTTCATTAACACAGGATCTGGTAACACACCTCACTGTCAACCTAATCCCCTCTCTCTCCATCTTGTCCCCCTGCTATGACCAGGTACAGAGCCCCAGATGTTCCTCAGCCGAGCGGGGGGGATGGATGACAGCTATGGATGTTTGGTGATGAGGACAGGGTGGGATGGGGTGATTGTAATGACACATGCTGAATAGCCAGCACACACTGATCACTCAGTGTAGTGTCCCGTTTCCTCGTCTGTCCTGTATTACTCCATATCTCCTTTCTCTCCACCCCTCTGTGCCTTTTATGCTTTATTTTTGACTGATCTCTTTTCCTCATGTGATCAATCTCTTCCATTTTCAGACTCGTCTCACGTTTTTAAACTGCATTTTATTCATTTATCTCTCTCACCATTTATTTAACACACTTTGCAAGTTTGCCCATCACACCATTCCCTTCCTCTTTGTCCATACACAGTGCAGTCAGCCTGCCATCGAACACCAGGAGAGTCACAACACCAACAGTAGTGATACACACTGTAGCAGTAGTAAGAATGCATTCTCCTGTCTAACCTCTCATGTACAGCTATTCCCAAGTGAGCAATTCCCCCTGACTTATTGCAGCAACTCGGAGACTCAACCTTACCAAACGGGAATCCTGACCTTTATCTCTGGAAAATTCCAAGGTATCAATTTTCTAAGGTACAGAGCAGATCAGAGTGGTGAGTGATGAAGTTGGTGTAGTTAAGGCTAAAAGTCAGCAGATACATCCACTGTCACCAGAGATCAGCCCGTGTAACTGGAGATACTTTGTCTCTTTTCAGTGCCAACAAATCTGGAAACACTATGTGAAGACGCCCTCGGGGAAAATAGCTGCGTGTGTGTTGTGACAAAGATCTATGTGGGTGCTTAAGTTATCAACAATAACACCAAAAAGAAGGAACTGAGATGGTCAAACATGCTCTTCAGAAGCACAGCTATCAATGTTTGCTTTAAAATCTTGTAAACCTTTTGCTGTACAAACTCTTCCTGTAGGCCTTAAGTGCCTTACAAACCAGCAGACAACCTCAGCCTCACAATACTTTCACGCTCAGTAGGTTCTACGCAGGCTTTCAGAGACAGAGAAACCAAATATCAGTATTTTATGAGGTTCAAACAGAGGATTTGCAGCCTTGCAATGAAAAACATGGTACAAGAAATGAACAAAACCTAACAATAGCTATATTTGCATGAGCAAAATTTACAATTAGCTCAGGATACAGTTCGGATCAGACCTGTTTACATGACCCTTTACATGATCAGAGTTACTCTGATCATGTGGTGAGTTTACATGCATTACAAGTTTGAATGGAAGAAATCATGAGCAGATGAGATATTTGTCCATGTAAATGTAGCTAGTGAGTTTTGATATAAGCAAACACCACTGCTTGAACTTATTTATTGTTCTCTTACCAGTTTAATAATTTCATAAAGCTATATATGTGTGTATCACCAACCAGGTTTAGCCATACTACTGATGTTAGCCGGTGAGCTCCTGTTAGAAACGAGCTATCTCAGTTAACTCTTTGTTACAGGCAGCTCAGTTTGTCAATCATCCACCCCCACATCACAGCCCCTCTAAGCTCCACCTCTATGCCCAGTTTTCAGAGAGCGGGGACACATGTAACGCTGCCAAGATAGCGACGGTGGGAGCGGCCCAACCAGCTTTACATCAGGTCTTCAGAAACCTCCCGACATAACACAGGCTCCATCCAACTTTTATTTACAGTCTATATAAGTGGAACAGTGCTTGACGTAAAGCACCCTCTCCATTAGTTTGAATTTTAACTCTGATTGGATCAGAATCTTCTGATTTTCTACAGAAAGCATTTTAATTCCCAACCGGCTTTTAATCCAAGTATATAAACAAAGTCAGTGGCTACATTAGTTTGACTGTCTTGCTTGGAAAAAACCTGCTAAAACCACTTAATTCTGGCAGATTTTTACACCCTGTCTCTTCTCTGCACTCTCTCCAGCCAGTAAAAGTCAGTCCATTCTTTTTCTTTTTCCACATTCAATCTGATTGTTTAAATGACACCTGAGCTGTGGTGATTGTGTTTTAATGTGCTGGTAATGGAAGGATGGAAAAGAAAAACAGACAAGTTATAGAAATAAATCTATTAAAAACAGTTAACTACCAATCTCTGCTTCCTGTGTTTGTTGTAAATAAAGCTTCTTAAACATATGCAAAGAACACTGAGCAGATTTTATTTAAAGCAAAGTAAATGTGAGAATATTTTCCTTCATTATAGCATGATAGTGTCTATGAACTCTATCCCATTGCTTTGCATATGCACAGTTAAACGTAACTATGTTTATCAGCGAATGAAAAATGGATGAAAGGTGAAAAGCTGGTGAAAATCAGAGCGGAGCTGCAGCACTGAGCATTGTGTCACTGTGCAGTTATGCAGATTTGAGTAAACAAAGTGCAAATTTTTTGAGGTTTTAATTAACATTTTTGACAATCATTTTATCTGAAGTAACCCTATATTAACAACATCTGTTAAACATATGCAGGCACTTAGGGAGCCTTGTTCCAGCTTTGTCCTCGAACCCCAGTCAGCAAAAAGCTGTTTTGCTCTCCAGCACTGAGGTATAAACCATCTCCTTGCAAAGTGTTCCTTGCTATCTAAATGTGACGTGTCGCTCAGACATTGCTGTTCAATCTAAAAGATATGCCAAGACAGAACAAAAAACTAAAAATCCCTCATCATTTGTTGCAGCCTGCCGGCTCACACCCAACGGCACAGAGAAATTTACATTAGCAGCTCTGATTGTCATAATGGAAACACTGCAATGCCTCCTTGATAACAGGCGAAGATGAGGAAGGCACGGTTTACATCCTCACATGACATTATTTCAACCAGCTTCTGCAATGTCACAAGATTTATTTCCATCCAGTATTGCATCAATGTGTCACCAGGATGCACTGATGATGGCTGCACACAGTCTTCTCCAGCACATCCTAAAGATGCTCAATCGGGTTAAGGTCTGGACTGTGGTGGCCAAAATGATGTCACATGTTCCCTGAACCAGTCTTTCACAATAAGAGCCTGATGGATTCTGGCATTATAATCTTGGAATATGGCACAGCATATTTCAAGATGACAATGCCAGAATGTTGCTGAACCGAGACCTGACCACCTGCAGCAACCCCACATCATAACACTTCCCCCAACAGGCTAGTACAGTAGCATTAGGCATGATGGCTGTATCATTTAATCTGCCTCTCTTCTTATCCTGATGCACCCATCACTCTGGAACGGGGTAAATGTGGACTCATCAAACCACATGACCATCCTCCATTGCTCCAGAGTCCATTCTTTATGCTCCCAGCAAACTGAAGCCTTTTTTCTGGGGTTAGCATCATTGATTAGTGGTTTTCTGAAGACTACACAGCTGTTCAGTCCCAATCTCTTGAGTTCCCTTCACATTGTGCATGTGGAAATGCTCTGACTTTCACTAAACACAGCCCTGAGTTCTACTGTTGTTTTACTTCCATTACATTCCACCAAACGATCACGATCATTCAGGAATTTTTTCCGGCCACATTTGTTCCTGTAAGACGATAGATCCTCACTATCCTTCCAGTTTTAATAATGCATTGGACAGTTCTGAACAGAGTTTTTCTGGGTTCTGCATCTTCTTAGATGTTTTCTCAGCTTGATACATGCCAATGATTCCACCCTTCTCACACAGACTAACATGTTTTCCACAATCACATGATGTGTCTTTCCACATGGTTGTTTAGGAAATAAGAAGCAACTCATTGCATCAGTTCGGGTTAAATAACGTGTTGCCACATGAAAGATAATCACCCATGCAGTAAATATCCAATAAGAGGCTCGTACCTATTAGATAAAAGCCAGGTTCAATCCAGACTGCATCTTTTTTTTAGAGCAGGCAGTGTAGCTTGCATTATGAGTTTGATATTTTTCTGCATTTCGATTTCTCCCTAGAGTTGAGTAAAATTACAGAAGCCTAAAATGGTCATGCTCGCATGTTTTTTAACACCATTTTCTGGTGAAAATGGGATCATTTATTACAATATACATAACAAACATTGCAGTGCCTTTTACTGATTGTGAGGAGCAGCACTGGTTTCCAGTCTGCAGGAATCAAAGACCTGCTGATGCTGAAGCTGCACTGCAGGGGTTTGAGTGTTTTAGAGAGGTGTGATGAGGAGGTCTGTCTTTCAACATGAGAGAGCTTTACCACTCACTCATTAACAAATTACACCTATACACGACTGTAACCCAGTTTCTACCCAAGTGGAACACAGTAACTTCTTACTGAGCCCATCTTAATTACCTCATTATCTCGAGATAATAAAAATTATAATAATAGTTGAGCATGATTGTGCTATTATAAAAAAAACTCTCAAATATCACTAAAAAGTTTTAAGCATCCATTAAAAGCTTTCAGACATTTCAATATAGAACGATATTGCAAAGTGTAATGGAAACACTTTTTTCCCAATTACGAACAATGGGGGTCACGTGACCAGTTACTCTCGGGTAAAGATGGCCCAGTAAAACCTACTTTAGCCCTAATCACTCAAGCAACAAAAATAAATGGGACAATCACGTCTTTTTCTTTTCACTCACCTTCTATCCTCAGCCCTGACTTCATGTTCAGACATCCCGTCATGGCCGAAACTGATACAGTTACGCTGGGCCTCATTGGATGGGCCTCCATCTCCATGGCAACAACAATCTGTGCAGTGTGAAGGGAGACCTTGTGGAAGGACGGTGCCAGGGCCCCAACACCGCTGGCTTTACTCAGGGCCGAGGCCTGGTGGTGGGGGTCAGAACGAGGAGGAAAAGCCCTGTGTGGCGTCTTCGTGGGGGACGACTGAGGGGTGGAGGAAGCAGATGGAGGTTTACTGGAGGTGGCCCATGAATGTGGTGGCAGGACCTTCTTCAGGTAGGCTTTGGCTTGCTCCAGTTTAGCCAAAGTAGGACTGATTTTTAGCGGGCGTGATAGCTCTATGTTGAGCTCAGCTGTGGAGATGGGAAGACAAAAAACACAGAAATAGAAAAGACATTTAAAAAAAAGCATTAATAAAACAGTTCTGCCTCACAAACAATCCCGTCTATTCCTGAGCAGGTAGCCTTTAAGTAGAGGACGGGTCCTCGTGCTCATCCGGACATGTATTTATGAAGTGATGAGTGTTGAAGGAATCCCAGCAGGATGTAGGAAGAGAAAAGCTTTAGAAAGGTTCTTCTAAAAGTACACGCTTGTGTTCTGTGTGTTCTGTTTGCATTTGGGAATAAGAAATAGATCATTCACACAGGTTTTTATGACTGGACGCTAAAGTTTGAATGAATGAATCACAATCTAGTGGCAAGCTGTTCACACAGCTCTCCTCGATGCTGAAGTATTTAAACTGTGTCAAACCAAGGACACAAATTGAATAAATTCACTGTTGGCTGGGGGCCTTGCTCTTTAAAACCTGCCCTTGAAATTTGGAAACCCACAATAAACTGGTCACAGTCCATCTGGGGGTTTTAAGGCACGGCAGGCTTGATCGGTGTCTCTGCAACAGATCTTAAGATATCTAACCCATGGGAAACTACATGTTACTGTGTCTTGTAAATCAAACTTCGAGCCCTTCTCTCTTTCTATAATCACTTACTTTGCATGCAACGAACTGGCATGCAAAGCTGGGTCCACTCTCAGTCCCTTCCTCCTCATGAACACATATACACACACTCGCAGAGTTACTGGCTGTCTCACTGTAACATCCTAACGTGACACGGCGGAATAGCAGAAGAGAATATCTTTTTCATGCCAGCTACATAAATCAGACGGCTCTTTCCAGCTCCCATCTCTTTCTCTCTCGTTCTCGGATGCACTGCTGCCTTCAAACACTTGACTGGAATTTACACAGACACATGAATTAACTCTGTGCCGTTTTACACCACTTCCATTATCCCATTTTTCCACTTGGTCATGATGATGGGAGAGGGGAGCAGCTGAAAACAAGTGCAGCTGTTTTTCGTGGACTCATTAAGGCTCTAGTATTTGGAGGCTTTTTAAGGGTTTTAGGCCTTCTGTCTGCCTGCTGCCCAGGTGGGTGCACTGGATGACATGATGGGAGCACCGCCAGTAATGGCAGCAAATACAGGCTCTCTCATGCACACTACGAGGCCGTGCACAGGATTTTGTCTCATTTCATCCGGAGGAAGCAGCACGCATGGCCACATGGAAGGATGGCTAGAGAGGAACTGGACGGAAGATAGGTGGAATTTGCTGTGCAATGTTGCTTATCATTTCCACTTGACTTCTCACCAGGAAACTTTCCAGTGGTGGAATAAATAGCCCATATGCAGCTGTTCAGATTCCTTATTTCCCCTGCCAATTCCTTCACTTCACTTCACACAATTCTTTCACTCTCCATTCTTCATGTAGCCTGTGTATGGGCTGCTCCTTTCTTCTGTCTTTTCCATCTTTTACACACACACACACATATATATATAATTTTCAGCTTCACCTCCAGTTCTTAATGCTTATCTTTTGATTGTCTTCAGCCTACAACCTGATCAAACCCTCCCCCTGTAATCACATTAAAATGTCTCCTCTGGCCAGTTAGGACCAGTGCCAGGGGTCTGAGCCGAGCCCGGTTCTCAGCAGATACAGACCTGTTCCTGATTATACTACGTTCTCTCTCTTCCTATTCCTTTCTCCCTCCACCTTGAAAAACTCCCACCAATCCCTGATCCAGCGAGCTGCAGAGTGATTTATTACCCGTTTAACCAAACTGAATTTCACCTGGCTGGTCTGAGATGTGCCTCTGATCCAACTTGTTAAAACATTTTTTTCTGAACTTCCCTTGAACTTGCCAAGAGTTCCATATTTAGTAGAGTTAGCACCATGCACGGCTTTCTGCTTGTGTGAACATTGTTCCAGCAAACAGCGAATTACTGCTTTTATAGTCATTAAACGCCAGATGGCTGAAGTTTGTTTATTTAACTTATGAAGTGAGCGACAGCCAGTAATTATAAATATGATAATTATAATACTCTTTGTGACAACACGTAACAGAAATTGTACATCTGAGACACAGTGACACAACATAGGATTTCCATATATATATATATATATATATATATATAATCAGAGTGACATTATAAATAAGAAAAAAATCTTGTTTAATTTGTTAAAAACCTGGTTAAGATGATTAATTCTCTCTCATGTTACATACATGCACAATGATGCTGATTCACTGTGATCTGGAGCCTTGTGAAGAAAGCATCTTAGTGTTCAAACTGCTTCTGTTGCCACATAAGATGTCTGGATAGGTCAGAAATATTCTGAGACACAACCCAGGGTGAGTACTCCATGTTTGCCAAATTCCAGTGTTTTTATGAGCATTTTGACTGGATTCCTGCAACTATTTTAAGCTAGGGACTCAGGTCTGTAGGTAGGAATGATGCTGGTGGTCACATACCTTTAGAGAGCAGGCTCTAATGTGAACAGGCTGCAGAGAATCAGACTGGCCCTTCTCAGGTGTCAGCCTCTATTAGCACTGGGGAAAGTGGAAGATCAGGGTCTGACAGAGGCACATACACACGTGTGTGTACACTTAGCAAAGTGGTGGGGGAGATCAAACATGCTTATTACCCAGGTTACTGTGTCTTTATGGGCGAGGTCATCCATGACCTCGTCCCCACTTTGAACCTGCTGTTTGATATATAAGAGTGTGTGTGCACCCGCCACAAACACTGTTTTCATTTTCACCCTACCTTTGATTTTTCTTGCTGACTTTCACGCTCGACACGTGACGGCAGAAAGCCTGTGTCAGACACAGGTGGCAATGTGTCCAATTACACAGAGCCCACATGTGAAGGGCATGGCTGCATGTCTGTGTTTGGAAGGAACAACATTTTGAGAGATATCTGTTGAATCCCACAGTTAAAAAAAATTATTTCATTCTCCGTAAGGCCAATGACATGTAGCTCAGATGCCATCTGACTCAAATTAGTGAGGTTCTGGATGGTTCGGAGAGGGCACATGCTTGTATACAGAACCTGACAGTATTTCTACAAACTCATTGCTTGACAGGAACCAGGAACATGGGAGAGAAATGGTTCCAATTTGTTCTAGCTAATCTATCACCTGCTGCTTCTCTACAGAGAGAAGGCTGATCTTTTGTCTCTGATGGTAGCAGTTACATCTGTGGATAGCCTCGCTGACCCATTTAAAGGCAGGAAACTGAGCAGGAAATATGCCGAAAGGAAGGAGAAAGAAACGTTTGCATGTTAGCAGATCAGACACTAAATCCTGCTTATGTTGGAAAAGAAAAAAGAAATAAACAAACTTTTCTTTTTTTAGCCATGCAAAGCCTTCTTATGAACATATTTACTTGTCAAGCCTTAAACCGTCTTTGGTCCTAAAACCTGGCTTTCTGCAGGCGTTTGCATCAGTAATGTCAACGAGAGTGTGTATGAGAGGAGCAACTGCTGAGTGAGGGTCAATGGTGAAACATCACCCAGCATACGGTACACATGTTACAAGTGTTCCCCACTCAGCATCCTTCGGGAGGCAGCTTTGATTGGTCTTGCAGAATAAATGCTGCTGAAATTGTGAGCATATTGCTGTAAACACACAGTGAGACATGGCCTCATGGTGGTCTGCTCTCTGTTTGTGCCTGGTTGAAATAAATCAAATGTGAAGCATTGTTGAATCAAAGCAGAGCCGGCAAACACGATAAATGCACATTGCAACACACACAGACGCTTATAAAGATAGGGACAGATGAATAAAGTGCTGAATACACTTATTTCTTTTTAATCCCATCCTCCAGCATTTTCCCCTCTCCTCCTTTAAATATTCAAATTAGGTCAACTCAAGACATTTTCCAGAGCCTCGTCATTGAATCCTAAATCCCAACTCATTGAAAAAGGATTCCAGTTTGTCCTCATTTCATCTAAACAACAGGAATCAGTGCATTCTGCACAAGGTTAATGAATCCCACAGCTCTGTATGGTTCTTTCTTTGTTCCTCTGTCCCTGACGAGGGTAATTATCTCTTTCAGAGTCATCTCACTACACAACAAACAGTCCAAACGTGCATGTGTGTGTAAGAGTGATCGGTGGGATAAAGGAGAACCAGTAGCATGTGTGGTCAATTCTAGATTTTTCCAACAGAGCCTGACCTGGGGCAACCTCATGCTGAGCCTGGATCCTGTCTGAGTCAGCTGGGAGGTTGCTCAGTGTGGGTGTGTGTGTGTGTGTGTGTGAGTGTGTAGAGGATGAATGTGAGCAATTATTACAGAGATTATCCTTCTGAGATAGTTTACTAGTTCAAGGGAAGCACCTGACTGTTGCCAGCACTTCAGCTTGATCAGATATAACCACAGATTCATGTTATTTGTTTCTAAACATGTGGCAGCAAGCCTGCTTATACTCACACAACCAATAAATAAATCATATAAAACTGCTAAATCAACACTGAAGGTTATGCAGCATTTTATAGAGCTATAAACAAATAAATCTAAAAACATTTATAAGGAGCGATGCTTCAGTTGCGGCTGTTCCTCTCTGTTGCTCCTCTCTGGAGACAATAGATTTCTAACTGCTGGTAAAACCTTTCCCATACAAATGAAAATGAGTCATATTCATCATGCATGCTTAAGACAGGGTCAAATTTTCTATCCTATTGAAATTTCCCAACAATTTACAAAAAGCTGTGTTGCAGAGATCCAGGTGCAATAGGAAGCTGACAGTGTGCTGGATGAATGAGGGGACAGGAGAGCTACACTATATACGCTATATATGCTATGCTAAACCTTCATCACTAACACCTAAAGCTCCTTTTTGTATACATGCACCGTATGTGTTCATGATTGTATGCATGTGGAAGAGAGACAGCCAATATGTCAAAGCCTGTCTGTAGTTACATGTTAGTGTGCATGAATCTGCAACATCTGGCCTGTGTTCAGGAAGCTGAAGAATGACCTGCGCCTACACACACACTGTGAAACCCTCACAGGGATAAAAAGGTTGAGCGCACTAAGACTCAAAAGCCCACTCACACTTTTATACACTACAGTTGTATTTGGGCAGGATGTCAAACACACCCTTAAGTCAACAACCCCAGCTTAAATCTGCTCATATGGATATCATATCAGGCTAAAAATAGAGAACCGATTCCTGTGGAAGGAAAAATGTACAGAAACCTGACTCTACACACAACAGCGTGCACACACAGGAGCAGGTCGCCTGTGTTCTGTTTCAAAGTGAGAGGTATCAGGACTACCTGGAGTAAACATCCACAATGTAATGTGGGAAACTCTGCATGAGCCCACTACAGGACTGTCCGGTTTTCACTGGTAACATAATGATAAGCCATATGATTAAAACCACCTGCTTGGATGTAGGTGCCCATGAAAAACTGGCCTGACCCCTGTGGGCATGGGGTTGGACCTTCTCATGGTAACATTTGTGGGGCGGGGGATGCCCTGTTAGACCTTTTGACCTCTTCTGTTCATCAAACTGTTCTTGAGCAGTTCTGGTGGGGTTGAAGCAAGACACTGGGCCTCATGCAGCAACAGCTTTTAAGACTAATTTTGACACTTTTTTACGAGGATTGCAGCGTTCACAAATGTTTTCTTTTCTTATTGTAGATGAGAACATATCCCCTGACCAGTCAGGAGTATTTTTAAGACAACTGCAGAGCATAGTGACGGTCTTCTTTTCAGGTGAGTAATTTGGTGTGGTTTATGGGGCCCTTACAGATGCAGACCCTGGTGGAGCAAGCAGTTGTACTTCCACACTGCAGGGGCAGAGTTGAACTGTATATCTGCATAAGAAATGAAGAAGAAGAAGCTGCTGCAACATAGTTCATGTCCTCATAGACCGCTGCTGTCTACTGAGCTGCCTCTTTTTCCCTCTCTTTCTCCACCATGTAAATAATTTACAAAGTATTTACTTATTTTGAATTAAATCAAGTACATTAACACTTTGATTCATTAATCTAACTGGAAAGTGTTTCATCAGTCAGTGATTTTAACATTTTTACACTAAACAGGACCTTTCCTCACTTCTGATCTGCTCACAAAATGGCACAAACATGACTGTGGTTGTATGACACTGCAGATCATGTCCTGCAGAAGGAACAAGTCTTTCAAGACCATGCTGATTTATTTGCAGTGCTGGGTACTTTTTTGGATAGCACGAGTTGTTCTCATGGACAACAGCCGTACACAACAGTCTAACACTGGTCCACCACACGTGCAGATTCTTTCTACATTGGGCTTTGACTGCTGGAAGACAGGGTGGGCATGTTGCAGACATCCATCAGCTGCACACTCCAACAAGTTGTGGATGCGATCCATCAACTGGCCACATCGTACATAAAGTTTCCATAAACAGCTGAACAACAAGTTGCAGTAAGAGGAGATTTAATCCCAGAGCTGGTCTTCCTGAAGCATCGATCCAACAGACTACATCCATTCCCAAACTTCAACTGCAAGCAGACTCCCTCCGTTAATGTCCAACTCATTTAGCAGTAAAACACGGCATATTTAAACAACTCAACATCTCTACAACAATGTCTTTGTATTAGAATATATATTTTAGGTAGAGGAAGGTAGAGGTTATGTCATGACTTCCTGGTTAATTCCACATGTATTTTCCTTCTCTCTGTCTCACCTCTGTCTGTGTTTACACACGGCCCCTCTGTCTCATGCCTTTTTATGGGCATTTACCTGCAAATTCGAGGCAGCTGCAACTCCTTTCAGCTAACAAGGAGACTGGTTTTCATCGATATTAGGGACATAACTAAGTACATGAATCTGATGCACACAGCTTTCATAAAACAACCAAAGAAAGAGTTTAAGAAAATGAACAAGGCGATGATGGTGAAAGAAGCCCAAAGTTTTTAGAAGGGCTTTAAAAGTCTGCAACAATGCAAAGAATTCAGCAGAACAACACTGAATAAATGGAGTTAAACAATGTTACTTATACCAATGTTTTTAATGTTGAGAGGTTATGTGTGTGTTGTCCTGCTTCAGTAATTAATATTTTCTTCAATGCAATGAGACGTGTGTGTGTGTGTGTGTGTGTGTGTGTGTGTGTGCATAAATCTCACCTGGTCCATTGAGGAAATCTTTGATCTGGAGGCAAAGCAGAGGAGGGGGGATGCCTGTTTTACTGTCCACCTCTCCTGCTACTGTCTGCAGCCAGAACACGCTGTAGTCCAGAGATTCTGGCAAAGTTTTTCCTGGGTCTGCAACAAAAGGCAGATGGAGCTTGAGAAATTAACAGGACAAGCTAATTCTTTGCTAGAAGACTAATAGTAAAACTTTTTTTGGGTTATATAGTTTTGCAGAACAGCTGTGTTTACAAACAACTTGTAAACACATGGGATCCAGCCATCCTTCATGTTAACTGGTGCCTCAGACCCTTTTCTCACCTAGGCACTTGTAGTCAGGAGCTATTCCTTTTAAGGTCACGTCAAACACAGACAGCTCCATTCTCTGTTTGCGATGATGGCAGCTGAGCAGAACAGAAGGCTGCATAACTTGGAGGTACAGGAGCGGCTCCGGCACCTGCTCCCCTGTGCCTCTTCTTCCTGGTTGCCTCACTATGGTAACGCCTAGTGCTTGGCGGGCTGAGGAACGAGTGGGAGTGGGGAGACCTTCAAGGGAGAGCAGGCTTCCCCTCAGTAATGGAGAAGCTGGTTGGGAGGTGTTGCTGTTGAGGATGTCCTCAGCAGTAAGGCCAGCGAGTGAACCCTGGGCAGCTGGGGAGGGATCTGGAGTTGGAGTGGTTGAGCCTGGAGGAGACTCAGACGTGATCTCAGGATGATCAAGGACACTTTTTCCCACCTAAAACAAACACAATGAAAATATTTAGTACAGCCCTAACTATAGTCATAAATATTATTGGAGACAATGATTTAATAATTCTGACTTTACCTTGTCGCTAGGTTTTTTCTTCTCTGGTGTACTAGGTATGTCAGTAAAAGTGGAGAGAGCCTTTGGTGGACTAGAGCAAGCATAAGTCATGACAGAGAGTTTGCTAGCAGTGAGAAAGACATCAAAAGGGATGAAACTGAGGTTCTTGGTGATGGTGGACTTGCGGGAGGGCCGAGCGATGCAGTGGTGGCTCGCTCCGCTCTGTTGCTCGATCTGAACAATGCGAATGTGAGCGCTGTCACTGCCAAAGCCGCTGTCCTGTCCCGTCCCACTGTGACGCGAGGACATTTCTGCGCCTGCCGCAGGTTCTTGACGGCTACGCTTTTGCTCCTGTCGACGCACCTGTGCACAGACACATGACACGGTTAAGCCACGGTATTGAAGATGGATTCCCTACCTTTAGAAAAGTAAAAAAAGTTTTGATGAACAAATAAATTAAAAAAAGATTATTTTAACACTGCCACTTAATTGCTTAGTTTCTCCCTTTTATCTCAGACAGTGTTGGTTTACTTGTATGTCTGTTAGCAACAAAAAGTTATGGACAATTAGGATAAAATTTTATGGATTTCTCACAAATTATTAGAGCTCTCACAAGTTATTTGATTTTAGGGTCATGTGGAAAGGAATAATTTAGCTTTTAGAGCTTGTTGACCCAATTAAAACCTCTAATTAAAAGCTTCAAACTCAAAAATAATGCCCACAATCACTGGCTAAAAAAATGCAACCGGGGTCTGTGCTCTCCTGCTGCGTCTAATGTTAAATTGAATAAATAGCTTGAAATGACGTATACTATAAAGACGTCTAAAGATAACATTAAAAAAACAAATATATATTTCATGACAAATCTTTTTTTTTTTGGTAAACAAAAGGGTTGAAAGATGTTTTAGATGTTTTTTTATTACAGAGAAATTGTAAAGAACATCTCCTTCCCTGTGAAAAGCTGCAACAGAACCAGAGGAGTTTCTGAGAGGCAACAGCTTGCAGGACATTTCTAAGAATGTACATTTCCCTCTTTATTTAAGAGCACAACAGGACTCAGACTGTCTTAACTCTCTGCCTATTAGACCAGCGATGGACACAAACAACTAAATGCACACAGCACCATATGTCACATCTTGCTTTCAGGTGATTCGGACAGTGATGGAGTGGGAACCTGTCACCTGTCACAGTCAGAACAGGCTTCCTGTGACCCTCCTCAAAATAAAGCGCACGTAAACTACCAGAGGAATGAAATATTATAAAATCTGTTTTTTGTGTGGGTCTAAACACAAACCAACCAGACGGCCTGATCAAAGAAAAAGAGCCGGGTAGAGCCACAGAGACATTAAAGGCATGCTCTGGGACTTTTTTTGTGGTTGAAAATCATTTTGCACTTCTTTCAATATTGGAAATGTCTGACAAGTTTAAAAAAAAAGAAACAGCGGCTCACCCGAGCAAATTAAATTGTTTTGTGCAGTAACTGTGGTATTGTGTTTCATGCAGCTGAGAGTTTTTCACTCGTCTCTCACTAATGTCAGAAGGGCTCCAGTTGTTGTGGCAATAAAAAGACTTCAGTGACAGACAAGATAAATCAGTGTTAGGAGGTTTCTGCATTTTAAAGCACAAAGAAAACAAGCATCTTTATTCTGCTACCAAGCATGCCATCTTGGAGGCTATAAAGAAGCCGCCAGCTACTCTGATGGGACAAACATGACACGAATGAGACAAACATAAAGCTAAATGCTACCTATCAGATGATAAATTACTGAGCAAGTTCAAAATAGTTCTCACAGTGTGGGGTTGGAAAGAAGAAAAAAAAGCTCCTAAATTTATGGAAATATGCCTTAGACGCTGAGGAAATATTATTTTAAACCAGAACACAAAAAAGCCCTTCCATTTTCTCTCCGGCAGCGCGGCTCAGACAGAAAAAGCAGATGTAAAGTGGGCATATGTAAACATGTAAAAGATGTTCCGGTTTACACAACCTCGGCATCAATTAAACATTTCTCGGATAGCTGCAGGCTTGTCAGGGATAGCATGACCAACCTGTGCCTATTAATCATTATTATCAACACTGTTAGAGCATTTTTGAGGCCTATGGTTTCTCACTCATGCTAATGGATGCAACGTCAGCTTCAATTAGCTACTGCGGCCTTTGAAAAGGGCTTTTGATGAATTGCAAAATACAGGATACAGAACAAAGGTGTGTCCATTTCTATTCCGCCCTCATCTACTCCATCCTACATATGGTTGCTATTAGAGCATGTACTCTCAGCTGCCCCTTCTCTTTCTCTACATCACTCCCTCCCTTTGACTCAATGAGAATTTTAAATGTATATTATTGCTGTGGCGGAGATAGTGTTTCAAGACCTCCAGGCAAATACTAAACCCACTGGCAGCACATTAGACAGAATACTTGACTTATTAGATATTTCCTATTCAAAACAGTGTCATCAAAGGCTAAGAACAAGAGCCATATAAAACACAGCAGCATGCCTGCCTGTATGCCTGCTCTGCTCATGTGTGGAGCTTCCATACGATCGACCGATGCCAGATCCATCTCCTCTCTCTGCCATAATGAGGACAGGATGTGTGCACTTCTTTTCTCTAGAAATGTAAGATTTTCCAAGGAACAGGGAGGGAAGAGAGCGCGGCAGCTTGAACCTGTCTTGAACATGTGTTAGGTGAGTGAAACGTGTGCTAAGGTAAGAAGAAGGTAAGAAGAAGTATTCTGCAAAGGCAAAACATCCAGAAGAACATTGAAAGGGACAAATAAGTTGCATGGTAGCAGCTAAGCCAGCAGACACAGCAACATCACCTCTGTGTCTCTTTGTGCCTCTTCCCAAACTCAGAACCAACACATGCATTTACAATTAAAGCAAAGACCCCGAGAGCCCCCCCTCTGCCAATTCTCGCTCTATTTTTAGATATGCTTACAAGTACAATAAGGAATGATGAGCAACACAAATTAGGGGCAAGTACGCCACAGTGCCCAATGTTAATTTATTCTGACTGCACATGTGCAATTAATATAGTCACAAACATGTACACAAACACATGGAGTTAGAATTTGATCTGAGCTGCATAACAAGCATCTTCCTTATCTTTCTGGGCTTATAGTCTCATTGTACATACTCTATGAAAAAGGAGAACAGGTATTCATTGAAACATGTCATGCAGCTCAGTGATCTATATCTAAATCTATCTATATCTGATCCAAACATGGGCTGTAGCTATAGACATGATCCCGGCTGAAATCCCCTTTTCCAGCCATTACTTTCTATTCTGTTATATAATGGCTGCACTGAAGCACTGTTTCCAGCTCCCAGTGCAATCTTTCTCTGGACGTAGCTGAACATGATCATGAATGTGTGACTACACACATACACCCTCACCCCCCCAAGCCAATCATGAGGTCATTCCCTCAGAGTCTCAAGGCAGAACATTCTGGAAAATGGAGGATAATCCCCAAAGTGTGAAACCATGAGTCTCCCAAGTGCCAATCATATCAGAGTGCATCTGTGCGACTTCTGACCCCATTTCTGTCAATGTAACTTAGAACAGCTAGACTGGAGGAAGGCTAATACTCGGAAGCAAATGTCACATCATCCAAATGCCACCAGTTTACAGCGCTGGCTGGCTAGTCCAATATGACAACATAACTTTCACATCTGAATACCACATATGTGCTTGATTGTTTCCAGATGGATGAAAAGTACGCTGCAATTTGGGTTCAGAGGTCAGGGAATATGAAAATGTGGATGTTTTAAGATGGTAGGGAAGCCCATGGTAGTCGACAGGAAAGAATAAAATAAGTACAGACTGAGTTACAAAGGTGACTATTGCTCCTTTCCAAATGGCACATTTAACAGCCGCATATTCTCATAGTAGTCTGAGTCCAGCTGAGGTATATAAGACAAATGCATAGACATGAGCTTTGTAAGAATATGTTGAGTTCAAGGAATGGGAGGAAGATCAATGCCTCCATGCAATCCTGTTTACAGAAATATAAACACCAGATTGACACGATTTGAGGAAAACCTTTAAATCCTCTGGACGGGTATGAAAAGAAACTTCAGTTTTGTTTTTATAGGAAGATATTATTTAGCTTTTTTCATCAATGTTGAGCAACGTGACTGAACGACCATCTCTATAGATGTACTTTGATACTTTAAGCAAGATGTTATATTGGGAATTATGACATGTGGTAGGAAACGCGTCACAGAGCAGTAAGCTGTTGGAATAAAACAGCTCTACATTTCACCACACAAAGAAATCAAAACACTTGCTCTTTATGTGCAACATGAATAAAAACATTACAATCTGTCTTAATATTTAGGATCTGAAACAGGCACTTTAAATATATCTTTTTTTTTTTGCTTCAAAGAAAAAAAAAGCTTAATTAAAACATTTTTACTGTAAATCTTTTAGCATTTACACCTAAATAAAAATATGAAGAGAAAACACAAGAAAACACAAAAAAAAGTAAAGTTTAAGTGCAACACAAAACTGAAGCACCGTTAATGTTTGCAAATAAAAAACAAGTCAGAAACAGAGTGTAAAGGTTGCAGATGTATGTAGTGTTAAAAAGACAAAAGAAAAAACCCTCCGTATGAAGCTGGATGGAACCAGTGGCCGGCGGTTTCAGTAGCTATAGCAGTGAGGTGATGTTGATTCAAGAACTGAGCTACTTCTCATGAAAGCCTTGCAGAAAAATGCTTATCAGCGTTTCCACATGTCCCCTTGCACTGCAGCTGCAGTAGAATCACCATTGAAAAGAGTAGGAAGTCATTACTACATCTTTTTGACGTTGCCATTCAGCTGAGCTACTTACTTACAGGGCGCCTGCATGGAAACAGTATCAAAGTTTACAGGTTAGGTCCCTGCTGTGTTCTCCACTTTTGTTTACCAGAAGCATAAAGCTGATAGCAAGCCTCTGTGCTTTTGTATTAAGAGAAGAAAGCCGCAATGCAGCAATACCTCATGTTAGTCAAAAATAATAACAACACTTGACAACACGCCATAAAGGCTGTAATTCTCTCTCATTTTCTTGTGGAAAAACAGAGGGGGGAAGACATTTATAAAATGAAGTCACTGCTTTGTATGCATTAACAGCAGTCACAAAATAAAGAGGGGCTTCAAAGGCAGTCTGTTAATACACTGAACTTTGTTTTAACAACAAAGGCAACCTGCTATGCACTTCAACTGAACCACAACAAAGATGCGATGGAGGGTCATGACCCCGGAGCCTGCAAATGAAAGCAGAGTGCTTCGGTGTGACAGTCGACTGTACTTTAAATGCTGTGCTCCAAAGCTCATGGCGCCGAGTGGGGTCGTTTGAACAAGCTCCCTCCACCCAGTAATGCTGATGTCTGGGTTTTCTCCTCCAGGATTTAACTGTTGCACATGAGAAGAAATCTCATTCCCTCTGTCCCACAGTTCAACTATCTCTAACACCACGATAACAACCGTCTCCTTTCTCCTGCTCCTCTGATGCCACGTCACATGTGAACAGAGGTGGGTAGTAACGCGCTACATTTACTCTGTTACATTTACTTGAGTAACTTTTTGAAAAAAAAATTACTTCTATGAGTATTTTTAGTGGCCTATACTTTTTACTTTTACTCGAGTAAATTTATGAGAAAATAG
>JBAMHV010000006.1:24739987-24769846 GCA_037177535.1 Pseudomugil gertrudae | reverse complement strand
ATTAGTGCACACAGTCATTAAGCCTAAATATCTGTAATAATTATTTCTACAAGCTCTTTTGTTTGCATAAACAAGGCAAAAGTTATTAAAACGTTTGTTTGTTTTCACATACAGTAAAATACGTTGCATGGTTTTGTTGCTGCAAAAAAGCTTTTGTTTGAAAACCTTTGCATTTATTTAGGTTATTTATAAAGATGTCATTTATTTTTTTGATGATTATTTAGTATTTTTGAAAATACAATAATTTGCACATATTATTTATTTAAAGTAAAAGAAATAAACAAAATGTTACTACTTGAGTAGGTTTTTCACTAAGTACTTTTTTACTCTTACTTGAGTAATATTTTTTGGGTCTACTTTTTTCTTTTACTTGAGTAAAAATATTTTGAAGTAACTGTACTCCTACTTGAGTACAATTTTTGGCTACTCTACCCACCTCTGCATGTGAACGGGATAAACTCTGAGATGACGGTAATAATTCATGCATGTCGACATTCCAGCAACACCGTGTAAAGCTGGAACGCTTCCCATCCAGGAGGAATGAGGAGATGGTTGCTCATACGACATGAACATGAGAGGAGCTTTGAAAACCCTGAGAAGATGAACAGACAGTAAAATATGAAAGCAAAGAGGATCTTCTTTTGCTTTTCAGCTGCTTTTTGGTTTGGAGAAGTCCAGGCTTAAAAACACAGATGCAACATGATAAAAGCTGGAGAATGAAAAGTGCAAAAAGAGTGAGCTAATGAAGTCCATCTGGGGCATGACAGTATGATGCTGCTCAACAAAGACCTGGCTTTAGGAGATGTGGTGGTCAGAGCCTCCGTTTTATAATTGACTCAACTTCAAAACCAGCTTTCTCCGCTGCCTGTGCACAACGTTAGTTTGCTTACAAATATTTTGCCACAAATAGAACACAGATTGCCACTGCACAGCGGAACAGATCTGTTTCCAGAGTGCTGATGTTCAGCAGGCTGCAGCCGGATGCGCCATACTTTGAGTTTAAGACCAAGGCCTTGCTTGTGAGAATCCAGGCTCTTGCAAACACTTGCCAAACCCACTATGCCCCACTAAATATCCCAAGCAATCAAGAATGATTTAAAAGGTCTGACAGCCACCTCCCTTAAAACTCGACAGGAAACTTATTGCTTTAGTCATTCTCAACAGATCGACAGATCTAAACCAAAACCCGTATTTAGACCCCCCCCCCCAATCAAATCCAGTGCTTATGTTAGGAGTGCCTGTGAAGATTTACAGGAATTATTCCTCATTTCTGCAATAACACTGACTGTATAAGCAGATGCAATGAGGCTGTACTGAAAGAAGGTCTGAAAAAGACCATTTGTAGAGCAACGCTTCAAACGTTAGTGAAAACAAACAATGATAGAAAGTGATCTGACTATTATGTCAGAAATGACACGGGCCTTCCTACATAATCCCGTCTTAACACCGAAAGCTTGCATCGTTAATGAAACGTGAGATATGAGACAAGCAGAGTAAAAACAGTGAAAACACAAAGCTAGTGGAGAACTCAGCAGAGTGGATATCTGTTCTAGGCGTAAACAGACTCTGTACATGTAACATAAAACATATATTTAACTCTTTGTAGTATTTTCCTACAGCCTACAACTACAGCCAGACTTTCATATCGTAACTGATTTTAAGATGAAGGCCAGATGTGGGGAAAAACTGTGATTAGGAGACACACACCAGCAAGTAAAAGTGAATCAAAGAAGCACCAAAGGTCTGTCCTAATTGCTGTGATTCTGCCCCCACCACACACACACACACACCCACACACACCTACACACACACAACTGGTTTCCATTAGCTGTCACCATCTCTATTTATTTTTCAGATTTGTGTGGATATGAAAGTCTAATCCAACATACAGGCTCCGGTTTGTACACATGCCAAAAATCACTGAGTGATGTGAGCTTGAGAGTAACTGAATGATAAAAGTTGGTTAAATATCACATGTGTTTGCAACTTTCTGAGGGTAAAGCAAAGTATAGCAATGCATGACCGATTACAGTGACATCACATACAAAGCATAGCAAAAAAAACTGTGCCGCTCATTATCATTCACCCAAGCTTTTAAACCTAAATGAATTAGCTTTGGCATTATGTTCTCCACAAACAAAAACAGGCACTCGAGCTGTCCTGAGCTCAGCAGTTCATGAAAGCAGATGTCCTTAAGAGTCTTTCATAGTCATAGTCTTCTCCTGAGCTGTCTGTACGCACCACCTGACAGTTAAACCTGCATTTCCTCCTTTAGTTTTGAGTTTGTGAACAAGCAGGTGAAAAACATGGTGACTGGAGGTGATATGAGGCTACAGCAGGGCTGTTGTAATCCGTCTGTACCCCAGGGAGCGAATACACACATTCATTCACACTCAAAGCTGTGAAAATACAGGTTGCAGACACATGCCATTAGATTTGCAGATTCCAAAAAAATGAGGAAAAATACAATTATAAAAAAAAGGAGCTGCAAACTTAAAGAGTGGCGTGAAGACAAGAACAATCCTGGCTTGCTGTGTATTTACAGAGCTGAAAGTAGGAGGAGGATTAATCTTCCTTTAATTTCTCCCTGGATACTCTCCCAGAGCTGAGTGAGACAAAGGATATGATGTGCTGTATGTTGAGATCTTGGACAAGAATGATGCAACAGCCATGTTCCCTCATTGAGAGCAGCACCGAGGGCCTTGATAAAGGGTACCCTGAGGACAAGCCAAGAGGCATATAATGGAAAAAGATGAGATGACAACAAACATCATCAGCACCCCGGCGGACCTGCAGATCTGCTCTTATTCTGTTGTGAAGCAAGAACTCATTTTAGCAAAAGGGAGTATGGAACAGGTCATTTAGAGTGATGCATCTCAGACAGACAGGCTCCAGCAGGTAAAAACTTCAAATCAAATCTGCTTTTTGGTTATACAAAACATCTCAAGCACGCTTTTGAGCTGGGACCCTGGTGTCTTCACAGAACTTGCTTGCATATCCATCACCGTGTTGACTTCGTGTGGGTTTATTCAACTATCAGGCTTCAGTCACAGCTTAAAGACTTTTATTTTATACAATGATTGATGGCAGATTTACTATGTGAAGAGTAAAGCAAGGTTCTACCAGTATGGGCATCATGAAACTACACAAAAAGGTCTTTTCAAAAGTAAACATACAATTTGAAATAATAAAATCCATTTCAGGCTGCAGCTAACTAATCCCACAGTGAGATAAAGATAAAAGAAAACGTGTCAGTATCCATGGAAAATCTTCCAAAAGCATGGATTTTTGTTTCAGGGTCAATATTTGGTCTAAGTAAGAGCACTTTAAGAGGAAGAAAGTCGTTCTCCAATCAGCCAAACGGAAAGACGAGAGATTAGGGGGAAGAGGAACTATTCAAGTCACTCAATACTCTGCATCACCTGTTATTCTAGAAGGAATCCTGCTTTTACAGGTGTAGAGAAAATAAAATCTGTTTCCTCTTTTCGCCTCTTCTGAAATTCTTCAGAAATTCTTGGTTTGTTCACTAAACAAAGTCTCCTATGAGGTGTATATATATGTGTGTGTCTACTCGTTGGCCTGGCGTGCCCTGCTTTTACTAGTCCCCTGAGTCTGTGACCCTGTTTCCCTTCCAGGCGGAGAGTGAGGGCACTAGTTACTCCTGCTCACCTGATCCTAGGGTTCACCGTGGGGGCCTCCTGCCTCCACTCAAAGGCAACGTTTGTTTCTCTGCTCTAACAGAATTCCACCCTTTGTGATTTTATCTGAAGTTTTCACGCCAATTTTGACAAAACCGATTGAGGAGGCAGCAAATTCAGTTGCTACTGATCTCAAATAGATAGAGTTTCGAAGAGGGGCCGAATTTAACAATGTGCCACGGTTAAGACTTGGAGAAGGAGGCTGGTCGGGATGTGGGGGCTGAACAGGGAAGGTGACTTGTTATGACTGGCTGTCAATTAGCAGTTGATTCACACAGGAGGGTCAGTGAGATGTAGGAAAAGAAAGATATGGTTTCATAACAAAAGAAGGGCAGCGAGATGAACATTGGCTATGAAATATGTGTGTTTAAGATAAGCTGAGACACGACACTTACTTTACAGATGTAAGGCAGCCAAAATGGAAAAAGAGATGGCAGCATGGGGAGTTCTATTTATTATTCCTCTCAGCAGCAACAGGGTGAATGAAAATAGCGCGTAGCTGGATGGGAAAGGGTCAGGGTGAAAGGAATCTGGCCCTCAGAGAGGGTTAATAACCAGGTTGGCTGGTTGAAGGGTGACCTCTCAGGAAAATCAACTCCCACATTTATAGACAAACGCTACGGAAAGATCCAGAATTCAAAGCAAATACCAGACTTTCTCTTTCATTCATCCCATCTGCAAGAATCACTCCCTTATATTCTGTCATTTGGCAGCTTACTTAAGCTGCCTGAGCTTGTCCTTTTCCCTGCTTCGGATTTAACCCGATGTCTCATTCTTTCTGGTGGCCACTGCAGCACAGATTAGATCCTTTGAAATATCCTTCATGAGTTTGGAGGTTATAAGAGAAACTTCACTTCAACAGCTACAAAGACAATATGAAACACTCATCACTAAGAGGAGCGGCCTTGGAAATGGTTTACTTTAAACATATACAGACGGAGATGAGGTCCAAGGTCGCTTATCGAGCCAAGCTCATCAACAACACCGTCGCTTGGATGAGCTGCCCAACCCGTTTTTCACATTAAGCCGATATTCCTACATGAACAAGAGTTAAACAGTTACACAAGAGGCCAGTGTAAGTCACAGAGCGCTTGCACGTTCCTTTCAGGAGCATGCGAACTACAAGCAAAGCTGAAGAAAGGTTTGAATGAATCATTTTATTGGTCTAAAACTGTTTTTCCCAGCAGCATGTTTCCTAAAAGTAAAGCAAAGACGTTTTTTACAAATACAACAAATCGTAGTAATGCACTTGGCAGGAGAGTTGTGCCTGCAGAACTTCCCACAGTTCTTCTGTGGATTAAGACAGTCTCTCTGTTTAGTGCTCCTTATGTAATCCTAGACTGACTCCCTAATGTTCACATCCGGGGCCTGCAGGGGCCAAAACATCTGCCCCAGCAGGATTCCCTGTTCTTCCTTTTGCTGAGGATACTTTGTTATGACTAGCTGTATATTTGGAGTCATCGTCTTATGCTGCAGAATGAACATGGGACTGATCAGACACCGAACGCCTCACACTACATGGGGTGAACACGGACATTGAGGATTGCATTGTCTTTTAAAAAGAAATAATCAAATGAAAAATGCAAATTCATCAGGAGATGATGGTATAAAACTTATACCAGCTAGACACAAGCTTATGACAAACCAAAGCAGCTCCTGATCAGCTTGTCCGAGTCAGAGTGGTTTCCAGCCTGCTGTGGAAGAGCTGCCTTATTCAACCTTGGCATGAGAGTATGACTCTCTTCTAAGCAGATATGTTCATATATAATAGACTAGTATTATTAAAAACTACAGTGTTATATTCTGCCTCCAGAGAAGGAACATTTTCCACTATTGTCCAACTAGCTACATAACCACGCAGCTCTAGAACCTGGAGCTGTGCTAATCCCACCCAGGAGATAGCAATCACTAAAAGAGAAGACAAAGAAAAAATAAGACAAAAATAGCAAGTTGGGTAGACGTCCAACACAAGAGACTGAAGGAAAATGTGCCCGATGAGGAAGAGAGAGAGAGTGGAGGCAAGACAGGTAATGGGAGATTCTCCACATGTGTGTTTACTAAAAAACTGTAATTCAGGGGTTCCTGTGATGTCTGATACCTTCTCCTGAGTCTGCGGACAACCTTGGTAGATTCGAGTGTGCATGTGTGTGTGCACATGAGTACTGGAGGAAGTTTAAAGCCCTGTTTCCCATGCGTGTAATCATCCCAGGATGAGGTGGAGCGGGACTTCCCCTGCACCAAAGGGTATTTTCCTCTCACACTGTGGTATAAGCACATGGCTGACACAGGCTGCCTCTCTATATGCGTCCGTTTTTTTGTCTATGTATAACTCTCATCTTCCTGACACCCTCTCATTGCCAGCATCACTTATCTGTACTTATTCAACACCAATTCTTTCTGTTTTTTACATTGTAGCTGTCATCATTTCCTGTGTAATCTCTCATTGTCAGCATCGCCGTCTGGCCGTCATGCAGCTGTCACAGTAATAACCATCCACTTGTATCTTTTTTTAGCAGTGTCTTTTTGCTCATGAACCCGTTTTTAAGTCATTAAAATGTTAGAACACCTCTTCTTTTACCCTGAAACACACACACACGCACACACAAACATAGATCCGGGTCAGCTGTGCACTCATAAAGAAGTATTACACCCCCAAATAAACGCTGCAGTCAGTTACTATGTGGAGAATGTGGAGAACACGTGTGTGCGTGTTTGAGGGTATGCATTTGTGTTGCTGGGTGACACTGCTGATGACATAGCAGTGAGATAAGTCCCAGAAACCACTCTATCATCTATTCATAGCTCCTGGGCTGCAGGGACCTCCTGCTGCTGAAAGCTGCCTGATCCGAACCCAGCCTCACTTCATCATCATTACCGTACACCAGAAAAAACTGAGATGAAGTCAGACTCTGACGGACCATGGCTAATGGTGTGATAAACATCCTAATTACGTGGTGATTTACAGGCCATCCTGCTGGTCTGACTTCATGTGGTCAGGTAACTGAACAAATGGCTCTGAAGCACAATGTCACAGGACCAGGTTGGTGAGTGTGTGTCTGTAGACAAGTTCAGAGCAGAGATCAGTGTTTAGAAATGACTGGAATCATACACAATGCCCACGCGCCAGGACTCGCCTCTCCACTGCCAGGGAACCCAAAAGCCCCAACAAAACAAATTCATTAACCCTGACAATAAGGCCCAGCTGTGAGGGCGATGAGAACTGGTTGAAATCAGTGCATGGGATTGCGATCCTAGACAAGCAGCATGTGGGGAGAAAAAAACGAGAGAAAAAGGGATTTGGCAAAACGAGAGAGGGAGCAGTGTTTTAATTTAAATTTGAACTGGGGACAGTGCTCACTGTGAGAGAAGAGATGCTTTTTGAAGCACAACAACAAAACAATTCCTCTGGACCAGATGCTGGAGCTCCAGGACCTGTTTCTGATTGAATCCTTTAAACAGGTTGTGTAAAGAAAGTATAAACAAAACTGTCAAATTGTATAAACATCATTACTAGAGCTAAAAATGAACCTAAAAACACTCATATTTGTTTAAAATCCAGATTAGGATGTAGTTCAAGGAAAGAAAAAGAAGAATCAGAACATTGTGATTGTTGTTTGTAGCCTGATATCAGAGGATGGACAAGTTTAAGTACATAAAAAAGCCCATACAATTCCCAGATCACAGAGTCCAGGCAATGTCAGGATGCATACTGCTGAAATCATATGATGGTGGTGTGTCTCATATGTTAAGCAGAGGGAAGACAGCCTACTGGCACAGCCTGCACAGCTCTGGAGCGGTGATATTCACCATATTCTGGACTATTGCTCCACTAGAGGGCTCTGTAGCTTGTAAAATAAGCCTTCATAGATCAGAGCGCATCACACTAAACAGAGAAAGATGGAGGAATAAATAGTTTTAAAAGTCAGCCCACATGTAGTCAGAACACCCTGCATGGGTCCACTACGGCATAGGGATGCAGAAACTCAGTGTATGACGCTGGAGGAACAGGGTATAAAGCACACAAATTCACACTATATTGTGTTAGTCTTTCAGGAAATGATGCGTGTTTATTGTTTCAGAGCATTCTGGATCTGCAGGTCACCTCAGTGTCATCTCATCCAGCAAGAAACTAAAAAGTTACACATTTCTAAACAAACTCCTAAATGTCATTTACTGAAGGGGCCAGTATTTATCACTGGGAACATCTAGCTCCTCTTAGGAGAGCTGCTCAGCACAAGAGCAAATTATTACAAAAACTGAAAACAGTCTTCATGTTTACATAGAAAATAATATGACAATAATCACTAATGTTTCTCACATAAAGTGTGTGGGAGGATTTTTTTCTTGAAAAACCAAACCAACAACTTCACTTTGTTTATATGTCCTGAGAAGCTTGGTCTCATTTCGGAAGGAGATCTGACTCATCTTCACCACACATATCCTCCCATAGAGAATCTCAAGAGGAGAGAACAGTAAACCCCCCTGTCAACTTATTTCATTTAACGCGCCTCTTTTCTTTCCCCTGTTTCTTCTGACTCTCATCCTCAGCACAGCCCGTAAATATTTTTATATTGTGCTCCATTAGAAAGCTTCATTAAGCGGTCAGACGGGGCAAATGGCGCCTCGGAGCTCCTTGTCCTGTAAACAATAGGAATGGGCCTGAAAGCTGCAGCTGACTAATGCCACATTACAGAGCTGCTTTGCTCTGAATGAGTAAATATTTAAATGTACTGGATTCACCCACAATAGTAAGAGGCGATAGTTAAGGGAGTTGTATCAGAAGCACTGTAGTGGATGGTTGAGGTATGTAGAAACACCTAATGGTTAGGGAAAAACAACCACGACTCTGGTAACGGCCATGTGAATGAAAAACTATTTGGAATACACATAATGGTGCTTTATGATTGAAGGCACAAAGTATTCACTCAAAAATACAGGTACCATCTTGTCGCTGGGGGTGTACTCTTTTGAGAGACATATCTGTACCCTTCAGTCCTGGTACATTTTGTACTTTCTCTAGTTAAACTGTTAAACTTTATTAAAACAGGATCAGGTTATGACAATAATCAGAGATGCCAATAAATGAATATTATATATTCATAAAATAAAACATAATGTTCTAAATACTTGAACTATATTTATAATATTGTGCGTATTAGAATTACTGCCAACAATCGTCACTACACACATTTTTCAATGCTACAGGTACCCTTGTGGTTAAAATGGTACAAACTTGAACTTTATATCACTTTGAACCTTTTTTCATTGATTGAAGGTGCACTTATGATCTTTTGAAGACCAATGTTGTACTTTTGAGAGACCATTCTTAAAAAATGTACCTATTAGTACAGAAATGTCCTTGTCCTTATGTCCGGACCTCTGTTTTTGAGAGAATAGAGCACAGCTGCTGACTCAGATGCATGCAGGTGATGATGTGACAGGAACATCCCATTAGCATTTTTCATTTAAATGTTTTTTACTCCATAAAAAGCAGAAGAAATGATTAAATGATTGAGGCAGTAAGTTACACGTTTGAGGGAAAAGTCTTTGTTTTTAAACACATACTTGGGACATTATGGACTGAAAGTTACATGTATTGGCTGCTGTGAACAAACACCAACCTAAATAAAATATACAACTAAAATAATGCTGCTGCAGAGTCACTCTTTTTACAATCTTGTAACGTGGCGGAGCATGTAGGTGTGGCCCAGACTGCTCTACTGCTACTCTACCTGACATAAACTCGTATTTGTGATTCCAGTATGTACCTCAGCGCTTTTCTCTGGAGCATCTGTTCCCACCATGTTGTCTCTGAGAAGCTGCTGGAGGAGCTGCACCTGGGCAACGCTCAGGTAGAAATCCAGACTGCTGGTTACATTCACCTCCAGAGTGTGGCCACACACCACCACCTCCTATGGAGACAGGGGGGTATGAGGGGAGGCAGGTGGAGAAGACAAGAAATGCAATCGTCACATCATCAGGCTTGTTTTCGCATCATTCTATGCTTTTCTCTTTTATATCTTGTGTCGTCTTAATGTGTTCACATTAAATCTGCTCTCTGTCCTGGTCTCCGCACAGTGCATTCCTCCCTTCTCTCTTCCCTTTGCCCTCTCTTGGGTCCCACCCACAACCAAACAGTGTAAACATTTGCCAGGAAGCTGCATCTAGTAGGATGTTACTCACTGACACTGAGGACTAAACTACCGGCATGGGCCAGAGCGACAGTAACTACACACAACAATATTAAACACTGCTGGTAAACTATGACATATTCTATTTATTTGTATGGTACAATTCAACAACATGGTCATTCATAATGCTTTACGGAGACAATAACACATATCTAGTCCATGGTAAGATATTCTTCTTATATGAAAACACTTTATATTTAATTCAATATAAAGTTTATTTTCTTTCTTATTCTATATTAATAGCTGCAGTCTTTAATTAAATACTTATTTTAAGTTATGTCAAAATATGAAGATGTTTATTTGATAAAGTCATAAAGACATATTTAAATATTTTAACAAATAGATCTTTTATATTTACAGGAGTAAACACATCAGTTAGGAAAAGTTAGCAGATCTAAATATTATTTTATCTATGTTGTTACTGGGATTAAGTCTCCATGTCTGTGAGCGTTATACAACTCGGGACATCTGTATGTGTGTCAGCAGAAACTATGGATTAGCTGTTACACATCGTCGGGGGACATGTTAGCGTGGTCGGACAAGGCATCAAAGAGACAGGAAGTCTCAGAGAGCCGTGCCAGAAAACATCAGCTGTATAAGCAAAACGGCTGGAACCCTTGAGGTCAAAAACCTCTACTACACACTGGTGGACCCAGCTGAGAGATCTTAATGAGTAAGTTACTGTACGGTAAAAGCAAAATGTAAATACATCTGACATCTCACATAATCAATGTCTATTTTCATATGAAAACAAACTGTAAGAATAATAGCTGCAATAATGGCAGTAACGGGTTGGGGTCAAAGGCCGCAAGAAGACTACGGTCTTCACCAAAAAGAGGGGAACAATGGCATCTTTGATAGAAATTCCTTATTATTAAAGATTTTTAGACGTGTTATTGCATTAAATAGAGTGTTTTTGTTCTGTAATGAAGTTATCACAGAACCACAAGTGTAAAAACATGATGATTTGAACAACAATGAGCAGATCTGCATGTGTGCTGAGCCGATGCTGACCTCAGTCTGTCCGCTCTCAGGAGAGAGAGACTTGCTGAAAATGATGGCGGGGGCAGCCGTGACCCGGACAGAGAAGTCAGTCAGGATGGGTGTCAGGATGGCTCGCCGCTCCTGGTGCCTCCTGATGCTGTAGGGAGAAACATGCAGCGCACACGCTAACTCACATGTCATATATATGCCTGGCCTTTCCTTCTGAACGATCGGCCAGGCATGCATCCAACAGTAAGAGCAACCATAAGGGACCACTTATTCACTAAAATAGCCCTCCCTTTATTTACTAATAACTTGTTATGGTTACCAGTTGTAAAGTGTTGTAAGACTGTCCCATCTGCCTAGGAATGACGAGTCAACACAACACAGGCGAAACCACAAAATGTTCACAACTGAGCCATTGTTGTACGTTAGCGGAAAGGCAGACGCGTTTTTCTAAACTCTTCTGGCCTTTAAATGTAAAACAGTGCAAGGCTACACTTACTAAAATACATTTCAAATTAGATTTATCTGTGGCACATCTTTTTGCATTTCTGGTTGAAAATATTTTAGCTGGAAGCTCAAAAGAGGCTTCAGAGGGAGTTGTTATTTGACAGCTCTCGATTGGGAACACCCCGTTAATTGTATACACAAGACCAGGCCGAGACCTTTTCATATCAACTCCCTCCACTTCACTAATGTTCATTCCCACAATCAAGTCATATTTGTGGGAACATTTGTTAGCAGTAAAACAAATATACAAGAAGGCTTTATAAGGTGGTGTTAATTGCCACATCTGCTGCTATTAAAACAATCAAACGGTGCAGCTTCCAATATTTATAGTTGGCTAGGATTATAAAGGCCTAGTTTCTAGGTGGCCTCGGGTACAGTACTTAACCAGAACCAATATCATATTCACTTCTGCTACACAAATGTGCATTACCAATGCCCTAAAGGGATTATTTTCTGACAGATTTCTTTGCGTACAGAGTTTGATGGGAGCCTATTTCTAAGGTGAAATGATCTGTGAGGCCAATTGGTGTTGGACTAATCTCCCCTCAGACAGGGATTGAAACAACGAGCGTCTCATTGCAGTGGACAGGTGCTATCATTCACCAGTTAAGCTAGAAGACGTGGGTCTCGATTTACCAGTAATATGGAAGCCTGTGACGGCGGAACGGGGGGGGGTCTGTGTGTGTTGCACAAACATGAGTGACTTTTCTTTCATTCAGTCCTACATAAAGTGATCAGTAAACTGATATACGAGAGGTTTGCAGCAGGGGCGATGGAGTGAGATCACAGCTCTTGGACACAGAGGCTTTCATTGCCAGCAACTGAAAACTGTGACGAGGACAGATCCTGTCAGTTGATCCACAATGCTGGAATTTCCTCACAAAACCTCAGGAAGCAAACTGAGGCCACAGCAGACCCGCAACTACTGGAAGTGAACCCAAAAAGCAGCAGCGAACATACAATCAGTGCAAAGCTGGGGAGAGTGGGGTGTATCGATGTAGGGAATAGGAAAAGGTGTGAACTTAGGAAGTGGTGTGTGTCAAAACTCGTTAAAACCAAGGTGGTGTGGTTCTGCGAGTGATTGCAGCAGACAAGTAAAGCTGTGAACTTGACTCCCTTTTCCTCAGTGTTGGAACATTTGAAATTTTATGTTCATTTATGACTTAGTGGTGGCTGAAGCTGGACAGGAACACGATGGAGTACAGCAAAGCTTTTTCCCAGCCTTGTAACACCTGTCCTGCCACACCACGGACAGCAAGGAGACAGCTCCCTTTATTAGTGAAATTAGTGGAAAATTCAAAGACCTGAACAACAACAGAGTAAAACAGATTTACCTCAGAAATAAAAACTTTACCTTCACTCCTCAACCAGCGTGTATGGTATGTCTGCAGAAGGAGTGAAGGTGCGAGTCCAAAAGTCTCTCTTCTTTTCCCTTTCAAACAATCTGGACTGAGCACCTGCCCCTTGCAGCCTTCTTTTAATGCACAGATATAATGCTTACTCATATAGCTTCTGTATAAATAAGAGTAAACCAACACAGGTCCATTCCTTTCATAAAAGAGCTACTTTACAACAGACTGGCTGTCATTTGAATAATTTCAAGGCAGGTGTGCATTGAAGGGGGCATTAGTTAAGGATTACTAGGAAAACATGGTAACTAGTGAGTCAAAGAACTGGTTTAGATGTGGAGTCAGGGTCTTAACCCAAACTCTATCCGATTCTTCTTATTGTTATTTATATGAGGTATTAAATAAGTAAACATTCATCATAAAGAAGAGGATAAGTAACTGACTTCAACTTGACTTTTAAGTGCTCCACGGGCATTATTTGCCTTTATGGGAACATATACAGTAGCAAGAGTCATTCAGGAAGAAGAGACTTTAATAAAAGAATCCTCGATACATAAATCTCTACTTGCTGCTGCAATAAAAACTCTTACTGCAGGTCTGAGAGCAGAAGGATCAGGCATCAATATCACCAACAAAGCAGCAGCTTGCTATTTTTTCCTGGAAAGGCTCCAAAGACCATCATGCTGTCTGTGTAAGCATCTGCATGTGTGCCTATTCCATAAAGTAAGAAAAATATGACTTTTCATAACAACCCTGCAGGATTTCTAGCGTGCACCTGCACTGGAGAAAACGGTAGATGGAGGCTGTCTGTGTGAGAAAGGTGTGTGTATTTCAGTCATCCTCTCTCTAAGCCCTGGTGACCTGGGAGTGCAGACTCAATCAGGCCTCTGTTGATTTTGCAATGCATTCTTCCATTGGGCTTATTTTTAGTTGACAGGGAACAAATCTGGACTCCTTGCCCATGATCCTGTAATTTTTGGGCACGCTCCCATTCAAAGCATGAGTGGAAAAAAGGGATTTGGGGCCAGACAGACTGCTACATTCATGCTTGTTTTAGCTCCTGAGGATTTGTAATTATTACAGCAAATGGAGAAGCTGTACGATAAGTAGCTAACTCGGCTTTTAATGGAGGTTTCTCTTGTCTAAACTGAGGACAAGAGTAACAATATTACTGGCGTTCCCATGCAAAGAAGGTGGTTTAAGCCTCTTGAGCACATTTTTATTTTGTTGCATAAATGAAAGAAAGTCTGGTACCATTCTGGTAAGTCGGGGAATCACCAGCCAGTGGCATTTATCTGCTGGAGCCTATTAAAGTACAAACCTGGAATCAGTCATCTGCTGACTTATTCTGTTCAGGATTAAAGTGTTAGAAGTGTGGTGATGTCGCCAACCCTAGAGCCAGGAAGTGAATGTGGTTCAAATAAAAAAAGCCATGGTTTTTATTCCAGTGCAATAGTGAGAGAAAAGAGGAAAACAAAACATTAGCATTAGCGTGTAAAAACAGCAAAGTGCATGCTGACCTGCTCGCCATGTTCCATTCCAGAGCTGGATTCTGGGAGCTCCTTTCATTTTCTCCCGATGCACCTCCTTTGGCTCCTTCTTTCTCGGGTTTGAGCTGCTCCCACTGCGCAGTGCCAATGTTGATAGTCTGAAGGTCAATCTGATACTGACGATCTTCCACCTCTGATCCCGGGTCACGCAGAATGCCTAGGTTCAGCGCACGTCTGCAGAGAAACAAAGGAAAACTCACTCCATCATACCTCATTCATGTTGGATGAAGTGCACATTTCCAATTCAACAAACTTGAAGCAAAAAACCCTTCATTTTATTTACCGTTATCATGACGGGCCAGGCTATACTTTTAGTTGTCAATTACAATAAAGCACATTAGTGTAGAGGTACGCCAGGTAGTCTGTCATAATGAAACCATAAAGATGTTCTGGCACCTGGCCTCATCCACTACTGACTTCTTCCTGCCTTTTTGGTGGTTTAGTTGCTCATGTTTCTTACAGGATGATTTATGACTAAATCAAAGCCTCTGATACTCGTGCAGTAAACCGCAGATAAGTAACCCCACATGCCTCAGGTGAAATCATTTGCCTATTATTTAGTCCTGTTTTATGCCAGCTTATCGTTTGCAGTAAACATTACTTAAACCTTGGCTGGACGGGAACAGTAGTCTCCGGACCACAGCTCTTATTGCCTTTGCTTTCTATTTCTGTCCACAAAAACACAAGAGCTCTGCAGTTTACACAAGCAGTAATATGGTAAAGGAGATGTAGAGATATGTCAGGAGTGGGCAGCGCTGCGTCTGCAGCTCAACAGCTACAGTCAAGGGAGCGCTGTTCAATGGGCGCCAAGAAAAAATGATGTAATCTATTTTGCTCTTTAAGAGACAAGAACCTGACGAATTCATGAAGCAAAAGGAATAATCAAAATTCAACATCTACATATGACGTCAGGGCTTTCGGGTTGTTATGATATGTTTATTTGTACCGGTGAATTCAAATGAGAGCTTAAATGGTATAAATAAAGGCTTAAAACGGCTGCAGATGTAGCAGCAGCGGGAGCAGCTTTATTTGTTTCGGCAACGTCAGTGGCAATTTTCAGATAGCATTTCGCTTCCTTAGCCTCACCGAGAAGATCTCTGCAAGAGTATGATGTTATGACAATAAGCACCAAGTACAAAAACAATGGCAATGGGAGATCAGAGGTGCATAACTGGATTTATCTGATTTGTTGACATACAAACAAGTGAAACAGATCCTTAATCAACATTTGGAACCACATTTATCAACAAAGTACAGCACAAATCAAAGTGAAGAGCTCTGGAAGAGTTGGGTGGGATGTGTCCGTCTAGATTCATTAGGGTTTTTGTAACAGTACCTCCATCACCCTCCCCAACCTCAAACTGTATTTTTCACATTAGACAAACCACAGTTACCTCATATGCTTTCCAAATTATCTCTTAACTTTAGCTTATTTAGGAGACTCTCTTACTCATAATCAACATAACATGGGAGTCAGCAGCCAAGTCTCAGCATTGCTGAGCTGCAGGGTCATCTCCAATGACATAAATAAATATGATAAACATTTGTCTTGGTCATGCAACCAGTGGAAAACAGTGTGATTTAATATCAAAAGACATATTTCAGCAAATCGCAGGAAACTAGAGAGCTTCATTTCTGACAAATGAGGAGGGGAGGAATTTTGGAAGTTCCCCTTGGGGTGCAATAATAATTGAAGCCAGATTTTCTTGTTGTACATGTGGGGGGAAAACACTGGCGGTTTGACATATTTGATTGGTCATGTGAAGACCACACTGCTTGGCCAAGAGGAATCAAAGAATGCCTTGGAACAGCACAGGACTCGCTCTGCCCACCATATACAAGGACGAACTAAAACATTCAGACAGATACAGGTGGAACACGTACTCCTGCTGGGTCTCACATGTCACTATCGTAAGTCTACTATGTGGAAAATATGGAGGAAAATGAAAATAACAAGTCATAAATGACATGCTTTTACAGATGAGGAAAGGGTGGGGGTAGAAAGAGAGAGAGCGGGGAAATTTTCACAAGCACAAGTACTTAGCTTTGCCCTTGTTCCCCAGCCAACCTTATTTTAATTGCAGGAAAAGACCACAGAAACATTATTTTTTATGACAAAATTCTGCTATTTATAAAGAGGGATCAAAAGCTCTGCAATAAGAATGTTCTGTTTCGCTGCATTCATGGCCGTTATGCTAAAAAACATTTCGCCCTCTTCTGATGCAATGTAAACCCAGATTTGAGTCCGAAAAAGCCACTGGACCAAATGTGCATCAGAGCTGAAATATGAAGGCTGAGATCCAGCATTATTAAAGCCCCAAGTCAAACCTCCACCCTGTTCAAGCACAGAATGGTGAAGACATCGCAGTGTCATGCACTGAAAATGCAGAAATTCACTCATGCTTCATCGCTCTGAACAACATAATCATGTCCCATGTGCCTCTGAACCGCAGATATTTACATACATATAAAAATGGTGATTATTTGAATGTTCTGTTCCTCTGTTTTGCTTTTTTGGGTGCCAACATGTGCTGGGCAGAGTATCAGTTATGATTCGTGCAGAGATCTGATTGACTATGGCAGAGCAGATTTGGGAATGTGGGGCTGAAATACGATCTGAGGAATAACCCTCTGGTCTCAAATGTAATACACATTAGCTAATGCGAACATATTAACTAATAAACAATGAAAATACTCATGCTAAAGCACAGTGCAACTGCATGCCATGCAGCGATTAGTTGCAACCAAGCGAGGATTCAGTTTCCTGCTCAAGACCGCTTTGAACTAACATCCAGAGGTTGTGATCGGAAGGAGAGAATTGTAAGAAAAATAAAGTGAAACAAACATGAACACTGTTACACAGATAAAGTATCATATTAAACAAAGTATAGCGTGTAGAGTTTTGCTGAAGAGTGAAAGTGGAATATTGAAAGAGGCTGATTACAATGCAGAGGGTTTTAAGGCTAACTGTGGTTCAAGGTTGTAAAACAAACCGCAGTGGGATCTGGTTGAGGCTCAGGGCCTGATGGTAGGCGTGTGGTAGCAGTAAGCTGCTGCTCAGGATGCACAGGCAGAGTGTATCCTGGCCTGTAGCTTTAAATGCTGCTCTACCTTTCTCTCACAAACTCCCTCCACTTTCCGCTTGATCCTTTTACCCCGGCCCCAGGCCAAAAGGGCAGGAAGCACCGGGGTAAAACCAAGTACCGGTAGCTTCTGGATCTCGTCACTCAGAAACTCGCAACCTTAACCCACAACCTCAGGCCTGTTTTTCACTCCGTTTCCCCAACAATCACATATGATACATATATGCTTACATATTCAACAGAGGCAGGAGCATATGTAGATGTGTGTGCATGTCGACGTTGGTGCGTGTTGAAAGAGAGTTAGCGGCCTAGTGCTCCCATCATCCTGATAATTCATATCTGACTCGGTTCAGTCAAGCTGAGCATGATTAAGTTTCAGCTTTTAAAGACACAGATGGAGCTTAAAGCATGCAGAATGTGCATCTTCGTGTGATTTGGCATTTTCTTCAAATGAAAGTAACGTCCATCAGACTTGAGTTGCCTTGACAGACCAACATAAATAGCATGACTCATCTATAAATTAAAAAAAGACAACATTCAATTGAGGTTTATATATTCTCTCTCTCTGGCTCCAAATGTTATTAACTAAAAACCATTAGCACCCAGTTACTCCTTCAAACCATTTCTGTTGTGGAGAAGTTGCACAGTGGCTTCTCAATCAGCTCACCACGACCCCAGCAGCTTAGCGTCGAATCCCACAAGGGACGTGTGTGTGCCAAGAGGGAATTTAAAAGCATTATGATTCATGAAACTTGCAATTATTTAGTAAGTTAAGTATCCCTACCTACAGTGGTCTGCTCTGAATTGCCAGAAATTCAGCGACTTCTGAGCTGTGGATTTATGACTGCAGTCAAGTCCAATTGCTGTTAATTTGCATCTACCAATTATGGTAATTAAGGCTCTGAATCAGAGCGGCTCGCGGAGTGAGAGGGGAAAATGATGTGGAATATGGCGAGTCAGCAGAATATAAGACCCAGCCACTAGGGGACTTTTATGTCATTGCTACTATAATTATTTTCAATCACAGGCATTTTCTTTATTTGTACTTTTTCCAGAAAGAATTGAGCTCAGTCAGAAAACAGAAGAAAAGAAATCCCCAGAACACAGAACAACGATGATCCAGATTGATCAAACTTGGCTTAAAGAAAGTCGATGTGGGCGTTTTCTGCCAGGAACACTCCTCCTGAAACATTTCCCTTCCCCTCACTGACACCATGCAGGGTAAACAAAAATTGCTGCTTTTGATGTGCTGACAAATTCCCATGGCAAAAATTCAATCAGCTATTCTTTTCTAGCGTAGCAGCATTACTCATCTCCACTGCTGCTCCCAACAGAAGCCTGTTATTCATTAGGCTGATTGCACTTTAAAGACACTCATACTCGACCAATTATATCATATTTACACAAGATCTTAGGAGGAAACTATTACTTCTATATACAATCTGAGCGAGGATTAGCTGAGCTTGTACCACCCTCTGATAGTAAGGAGTTAAGAGAAAGACGGGCCTCTGTTTACAGTGACATGGAGTACAGCAAAACTCAGTGTTTGCACTTTGATTTCAACATATCTTAATTACAGGAGTCATTTATCTCCCATACAGTTTACATGTCAGTGTAGTTATAGTGTTCTAAACACGGCCTGTGTTCGACATGAAGACACTGGGTAACATGTGCTCCCCATGATGGCCTGTTAAAAATGTCAGTCTGGCCAGTGTAATTTATGGGCTCATCATGAACTTATTCAAAATCTGCTTATTGCGTCAAACCACAATGTTGCAAAAAAAAAAAGCCATGTGTGAAGATACTTCACTGGCTCCAGCAGATACATCTACTTGCTGGTATTCCCACAGACCAGTTTCAAACTGGCAATGAGTCATTATATCTCAGAATTCACCGTTTGTTAGTCACACGATGGATCCATTTATTACCACATTATGCCGAAAAGTATTTCTAAAGATGTGCATATCACATATTCTTGGCCGTACATCAGTCAGCATGTTGATAAAACTTCAAACTTACATTTCACTCTGAAGTACTCTGCACTTTATCCCGGCTTACGGCTCCGCGAGGGCCATTTATTGAAATGCACAGATGTTGTCTTCATCGCCTCAGCTTCTGTTCTGCTTTGCCTTGCACATGCACGCACACACACACTTGGTCTGTTTAGCTTTAACCATGCATTTCTCCGCTTCTGCTTGCATGTAGCTCTAAGCATGGAACATTCCTGGGTAACAGGGACAGTAATTCACATGCTTTTTAAGGGCACTGACTCATTGGATTCCTTCATACAGTAGGTACATCTGCAATGGATCTACTGAAAAAAAGGCACCTTGGATCCTTATTTGAGAACAGTTCAACTTGTAGTTGCTGCTGAAAATTGCTGACAGGTTTGTGTGTGTGCATTGGCTATTCTGGGATCTTCTACCAAATACGCTCCTCATGTTGCAGGTCAGACTGTTTCACAGTTTTTCTCATAACACTAGTGAAATCATTTCCTCAGTTTTGATGCTTCTTTGCTCTTAAAATGAACATAATGCTACTTCTATAAAAGTTATCAGGCAAAGATCTAATCGTGGGTTCCTGGTGCAGAGGTGTGAAGGGAATGCTGCGTTGCATTCCTCCGACCACTGATTGAAACCAGATTTGTGTCCCCACCAAGTAATTTCACAATGATGTAACCCAATCGCCATTTTCATTTGAGAATCCTTATCTTTAATTAATCACTTAGCACATGCGTGGAATAGATTATTCATAACTGGCTGCAGGAGGAAACATGTTGGGAAGAAAAGAATCTGGCTGCAGTCTTTTTCATCAAGTTAAAGTACAAAAGGTTTGTACTCGGTGCACCTTTAAGCACTAAAAGCAAAGAAGGTTTAGCTGGAAGAGTCCAGATCTGCAGAGTGTCTCAGGTCCCTGGCTGATGAAGCCTAAAAGTAAAATGTGTTGATAATAAATGGTGGAACATGAGAACTAACTGCATGTTTTATTTGATATGTTATGAAGATTGTCACAAAGTCACAAAACAATCTTCTTGTCATGTTTTGTTTGAAGTATCAGCAACATGCTACCAGGATCATACTAAAGGAGATGTTATAAGCTACGGTGCATTCACCAGGATTTACTCCTGCACATAAATTGTTCAATCCCAAACTCCTGTAAGGAGAGTGTTTTATAGAGCTGTAAAATTAGGCTCATTTTATGGATCCCACAGCATGAACCACTACTGCTTTTTCCACTTGATATTGATAAATCTGGTTCGTATTAGACGCACAGAAACATTATGGATTGGTGAAGATGCTCATTTTTATCTGTGAAAATGAAAGTCTCTGGTAGACCTCTCAGAGCTGATTATATATTGTTTAGAACAATTACTGAATTCTGATAAATGTTTAAAGCAACAAGATTACATATAAATCCCCAATCTTTCTTTGGCAGAGTAATGATGGCCATCTCTGATTAGGTAAACGCATGCTGCAGGTTAAGCAGACAAGCTGAACAAACATGTAATCAGAAAGCTAAAACAGTAGGTCCTTCTCATTAATGTCTTACTTAGCATTAAACAACATTTTCTCAGATAACTTTCCACCAAACAAAAGGCAGAATGAAGCCAAATGCAGCTGGAAGTCTTCGCACGAGGAATCAAAAACTTCAGTCCACATCATACGCTTCAGAGAGAGAAGCTGGGCTTTGAGAAAATTCAAACGCTCCTGGTTACGACCAAAACCGCAGGACCAGAGCCACTTTCTCATGAGATAGTGTCCAAATACTTTTATGTCAGTAAGGAAAAAACAGCATAAAATAATTACAATAATCTGGGGCACACATGCTTCCTGCACCAGCTAATTCTTCCTCCTCTGTGAATGACTACAGAGCCAGTGTTTATAATTCTAAAGCGGATCTCAAATTTATCCAGACCTCCAAGTGTATTTACACAAAGTGACATGTCCATATGGGAGTTTCCTCCTGTCTCCCCCCTCCAACTGAGGAAGTGACATGAAGGAGAAAAGTCATCTGCTTAGGTGCAACAGTGAAATGGTTGATTTGGAGAGAATGGAAGCAGAAAATGTGCAGGTAGTGAATAAAAACAAAAGGGAAAAAGTAATGTTGCAAACTGAAGCAAAGGAGGACGACTCCTGTGACACAAGACAAGACACAGCCATCTGACTGGATGCTGAGACATTGAGCAATGTCAGCGTTTTCAAGAATCCAGGATAATTCAGAAGACACAGAGCAATGCAATTAATAAGCTGTGAATGAAGCCTGTTATTACGATAAGTGGTATCTCTGTGTGCACGGTCGCTGTGTTGAATTACTAACTGAAATAAAAAAAAATAAAAACATCAAAACAAGTCATTGGCCTAAAACTGGCATCAGATTGCACACTGACTGTCATTATGTGCACTCCTGCAGTGGTCGTTGCTCTGCAGTGTCCGAGACTGAGAAACTGCATTTGTTTTTTCCAGCCTGGAGCATCACGTTATAGCTGATATTTGCTTTACAGCTCCACTAACAACAATATAGCAAAGAAACCAGAGGGGACATTACTGGAGGACGTGAGGTAAGAAAACAGAGAGAAAGACACAGAGCAAGACATCAGTTTGACTTTTAATGGCTGGACAGATCTCAGAGAGGAAACAGGATGAAGGCAGATGCTGAATCGCTGTTGCTAGGGAGCACAGTTATAACCTTTGACTTAATGAAGTGGTGGCTACAGGTGGCCACATTAACACTGAACTACACCATATAATAAAGATGATCAAAAGGAAGGTTTCTATAAGTTTAGGATGCTATGTATGGATTTTCCTTCCTGTACCTTTTTGCATAATGCAGTGCTTTTTTCATATTATAAAGAACAATGTTGTCTGGGCTGGAAAAACCTCCATTAACTGTTGTGTCCCTTATCTAATAGGGGTGGCTGTGGCACAGGTGTAGTGTGGCTGACCTCTGATCGGAGAGTTGTGGGTTTGGTTCCCACTCTGTCTGTCTACATGTCAAAGTGTCCAAGACACTGAACCCCTAGTTACTCCTGTTAGCCAGGCTAGCACCAGTGTGTATGGCAGCTCTGCCGCCATCAGTGTGTGAATGTGCGTGTGAATGGGTGGATAGCAGGATCTGTAAAGCGCTTTGGTCATCGAGAGATGAGAAAAAAGCGCTATATGAACGCCATAAAACCATAATCCTCTTTGTTCCTTATGAGAACAAGGAGGAGGAAGTGTCCCCTGCAGGCTCAGCTCCTTACAAACCACAAGTCTAAACAGACAGTACCGTGAAAATACAGCATTCATATAACTTAATCCCAAAACCTCTGACCACCAAGCAGAGATCTAAATAGCTGCAGGCACTGACGACTGATGGTGGATGGGAAAAAAATGGAAAAGCACACTTAAAAAGAGACATGATTATGAATAAGTTGCAGGGAGACATAGGTTTGTGGGGTAAAATCAAAAACATGAAAGCCAAGTCTTCCTGAGTTTCTGTGTCGAGCTAGAGAGTGAAACAGAGACTGGTTGTATTAGAGGGGAAAAAGATCAAAAAGACATGTTCCTAACACAACAGTCCTCCACGGAGCAGGACTTCTACCCCCTGCAGGAGTTTAAAAAACACACTGAACATGTAAGCGGCTGCAGGGAGCCACCGAGAAACTGAGTGAAGGATGTTCAAGGGTGGAAGGGATGGATAAAGCAGTGCTTCTGTTCAGCAAAAAGTCTGTACAGAACACAGCCAGGTGTAAAGAATTAGAGGAGATGGCACATCAAACGGGGTTGTGTGCTCCCTCTTTCCTGTAGCCCTGGTGGCAGGAAATGCTCTACAGCATTGTGAGAGCTGACCAGAGTGAGACAGACAAGAGGGAGCAACAAGAAGCCCAAATACAAAGGGGAAGCGAGGAACAGCAGAGCAGATGTAGAAAATGTCTAAAAACATCCTGTAAAGAAGAGATTAGCCGAGAGAGAAGCACACGTGGAGAAAGACAAGATGGGGGACACGCAGCATGAGGAACAGGACAGTGGAGTGAGGGAATGGAAAATCAGAGAGTCATTTTCAGTATTTTCAACTTTTATAACGTCAAAGCTTTAACTTGTTGGAGTTTCAGAGGAAAGCAGACGGCTTGTAAGGATGTAATTATACAGAGAACTAAAAATAAAAGATTTTTTCTCTATCTGATCATCACAGTTTACAAGGTTTGTATACCGCCGTAAAACCAAGTAAATGAGCACCATAGCATTCATGTTTGGTTATACAGGTTCAGTTCTACTCATTCATAAACAGGTAGGAAAGGTTTGTGTGCAACTGAAAATCACAATGATGTGCTCAGTTTAGATAAGGTTAAGTGTTTGTACATGTGTTTTGGAGCAGTCATTTTCCTCTCCGTCATATTGTGATGTGTGAGGTTCCTGACTCCCGCTGCTCCCTGCTTAACATGTGCCTATCAGCTGGATCGCTCCATGAACCTTCACACAGCCATATGCTTCCAAAAAAAGACGTCTTGTGGCTTTTAAATGCTAACAGTATCGGGCTCTACATAATGCCTTCGAGGGAGAAAAATGCTTTCAAAGCTCTTCTGTCTTCTTAGTTGGTCGAGACGGGATGGATAGGATATCAAGGATTTCAATCATGTTTTAAACACTGGCTTCTCATTATGGAGGAATGGGGGGCAGGTTTTGCCAGCTTTTCAGCGTAAGGCGCTGCAGAAAAGGTAATATATTTTGTGTCGGCTACATGTGCGTAACCAGAGCTGTGCGATGATGAATTGACAAAAGTTGTGTGCTGATTGGAGGACTGGTGTGCGTATGTGTTTGTGTGTGTGGGGTACGTTATGGAGAGAAGAAAGGGGACCACCACAGTAGAGTTGTCCACATGTAGGCTTCACATTTCCCTCAGACCTGCAGCTGAAGGAACTTGAATGACACTCTGTCATACACATACAAGGCAGCGTGTTGTAAACCTTGCTAATCTTGCTGCCATGAATAAAACCTGTGGTGAGTTTAGCAGAGTAAAAGTGTCAAATATGTCAAACTTGGGCATTTATGCTACTGTGTACTACCTGTATGTGCAGGTAAAGGTACGAGGAATAAGCACAGGATTATAAAGGTTCATTCTTACTACGCGAGTAGATCAAGAAAACTACAAATACTTATATATATATATATATATATATATATGTATGTATGTATTCGGTGCGTTAGGTGAATGCAAGAGAAGCCCATAAAGGGTAGTTGTATCACTGAAACTCAAAAAGCCTTAGTAATATTGATGAAATATATTTTTTGGGACTGAGCTGGATGGCAGGAAAAAAAAAGGAAAGAAAACACAAGAAGGGAGGAAGCCCTCTTCAGTGCCAGCTCCTGCTTCTTTCAAGTCTGGTCGGGCCTCCTGGGGTTGTAATGTGCCTCTTGTTACACAAGCATTAGGCAATTATGCCACTGGTTTCTCACTGGCTTCCCAGAGCCGCAGAAGAGCTTGTGGCTTTACACATGGACATTTGAAAATATCTGCACATTCCTTCTTTCTTGAAGTTGACTACTTTCTTTCCTCCTCTGCACGTGAATGGCTTCTTGTCTGCTCAGTATGTACACAAGCTGATGCAAACAAAGCACGTTTAATACTTTCAGGGCTGAGTTGTTTACATACACATCTAAGACAGAAACAAAGCAAACTGTTTTTTCTATTACAAGAAATTGTAAAATACAAAAATAAGACATTATATATACTGTCCACTTTATTAGGTTCACCTGTTCAAAAGTTTTTTAACACGGATGTGTAATAATCCACACATTTAGGTATGTAGACATGCAGAAAACAATATGATGAAGGTCAAGTTCAAACTGAGCATCAGAATGAGGATAAAGAGATTAAAGTGGTAAGCACGGCTGTTGTGAGTGTTTCTGAAACTGCTGATCTACTGGGATTTTCACACACAACCATCTCTGCCGTTTACAGAGAATGTTCTGGAAAAGAGAAAACATCCAGCGAGCAGCAGTTCTCTGGACCAGAATGTTTTGTTAGAGGAGAATGGGCAGACTGGTTGGAGATCACAGAGAGCCAACAGGAAGTCAAATAAGCACAGATTCCAACTAAGATATGCAGAATGTCATCTGTGAACACACAACATGTGCAACCTTGAAGCAGATGTTCTGCAGGAGCAGCAGACCACACCGGGTGCCACTCCTGCAGCAAAGAACAGGAAACTGAGGCTACAATTCACACACACTCACCAACACTGGACAATAGAAGATGGAGACATGTTGCTGGTCTGATGAGTCTCCATTTCAGCTCCACACTCACATGGTAGCATCAGAATTTACTGGAAACATGCTGACAGCATAAATCCACCCTGCCATCTATCAACAGTGTATGCTATTGGCTAAGTATTGATGGGGAAGAATAGGTTCTTAAAACAATTGACCTCCTCCATGCCAACATAGTTGGTGGCATAGTATAACCACTACAGCCTATCTGGGTATTAATTCCTAACCATGTCCATCCCTTTATGAGCACACTGCAGCATCTTCTGATGGAAACCTACAGCAGGATGATGCACCATGTCTCAAAGCTCACATCATCTCCACCTGCTTTCTTCTTCATGACAGCCTCCACAGTCACAAGATCTCAGTCCGACAGAGTAGCTTTGAGATGTGGTGGAACGGGAAATTCTCATCATGGATGCTCCACTTTGCCAATACCAACATGGTACTAGCAAAGGGGATAATAAGTCTCTGCCACCATCATTTTGCTGCTTCCTACATACCGAACTGCTCATAATAACAGAACTAAACTGTAAAGAAACACAAAACTTAATTTTGCTTAAAACATTTTACCAACAACTTTCCAGCCACACAAATCATTTGAGGCCTGGCATCCCGTATCTGCATAACTCAAGTTCTGTCATCTTTGTGTAAATGTTTTAAAAATATAGACAAAGCAGACTCGACCCTATAAATACTACATATTTAAATTCCCGAACAGGCCTCCAGCATTGCTGTGACACTGTCTAGTCAGAGTATCCATGTCTACAGTGACAGGTTCAAACCAACCACGCAGGATGTTGGAACATCAACATGTCATGAGCCAGAAGAATAGGAACTAAACACTATAATGCATAAGACTAGAGTGTGGCCACACAAAAACCAGTCATACACACACACACACTTTGACAGAATAATACTGGTGCAAGGTGTGTGCGCACACTGCAGTTAAGAGCAGAACTTCCGAGGTTGGTGGTATTCTTAGAACCCTTATATCCTGCTTTAGGATGAGCCATTTACACACACACATACACACACTGGGGCACGACCACTGCAGCTCGAGCCCTGTGGCCATGCGGTCACCCCACAGATCAGGTCCTTTTATGTGTGAAGGACAGCTGAGGGATGATCCCCCTTGCCTCTGTCAGCATGCATCCTGACCCGACTGACAGCAGCATGCCAAAACATAAGAGTAGTTTCCGGGAAGCTCTGAATTAGGTCCGTCTGCTGTGTGCAGGACTCCATGCTGCTCCCAGCAGCAACACAGAAAGATAAAACAAAAAAAAGGGAGTGGATGACATGAACTAAAATCTATATTCTGGTATTTCAAAGCCGAATGGCTGTATATGTTTTAATGAAATGGGCTAACTTCAGTTTTAACTCCACACATTTAATGCCACAACAACCTTTTCCGTTTCCTGGTTTTCTTCACTGCCTTACCGGAAACTGGGATGTTTTTACATTATATTCAACAGGCCAGAAAGGTGCAGGAGTAAAGTTTGTTCCTTTTATTCATACGTCCAGGTGTGGGTGCTTTATCAGGGGAAGGACAGGTGCGGGGCTAATTAAAAATAAAAATATCGGACAAGCTTGCCAAATATGTGTGGGTGAAATCTATTGATTTACATTGTGACTGCTGGCCACAAGTGCTGGAGCTTGGTTAGGCTGAGAGACTGTAAGGCTTCCTCTGACAACACTTCCATAAATTTAAACTAGTTTGACCCAGTATATTATATATTTAATACATAATATTACAGCCCAGCATTAGATAAAGCCACATTTTACCCACCATGTCTGGATGTATAATGAACTTGAAAGCCTTGAGCCTTGCTGAGGAATCAGTGTGACTCAGTTTTTATAGAAAATAACTTGCTCGTTCAGATGTTCGAGCACCATAGACAGTAGTTAGAGTTTTACCTGATGGCACTGTAAGGGAGAAGGGAGCTAACTGTCCAAACATCTCGAGCGAACAGAGAGAAATAACTATGTCTAACCACCAAAGAAGACACTACTATTCATTAAGAAAGACACAAAGACAAGATCATGTATCGATGGTTAATAAAAAAAATAGGGGAATTTGGCTTTTGATAATATTCTGACATAAATAATGTCTAAGGCTGATGCACATAGAGCGAATGAATTAAAACTTTATGGGTTTCTTTTGCAAATTGATGCAACGTTTATTAAGATGAACCCTCTGAGTGCAATACTACACATATTAGGACTCACTGAAATTCTCACAGCAGTCAGGAAAACTGACGGTTTCAGTGGCCTGATTGTGGCTCCTCAAGAAAGATTGCGACACACACAATCTGACAGGAATTCATCCTCTTTAATAGATCTCCATACCATAATTTGAGCCTGGCATTGCTATCCAAACAGCCTCTCCACTTTGCACCAATAAAGAAAGGGGAAATGAGTAGTGGTTTAGCTGTTTGATTCCTTTGTGGTGAGTCCTAATATCCTTCCCCTCTCTCTTATTCCAACTTCCCCCCTTTTTGGTGCACTACATCAGAGTCATATACATAAAATCACCATAAAAATGCATAGCAGGGCCCAGGCTGGGGTTCTGTCCCTACTAATCCCCCTAAACCTCTAAGTGCAGGCTGAGGAATACAAGTGTTGTGGTGCAATCTTCTCACAAAGCAGAGCGCCTGAGAATAACATCACAGAGGCCACAGAAATCCATGGAATGAACCACAAGCTGTACACAGAAGTCAGCAGACACCACAACACAGCACACACGATGCAGTATACAGACTCATGTACAATGCGAGACACTGCCAGCTAAAGTGTAAAGCTGTGGTGGAAAGCTCACCGATGACAGATAGGTGGAATTACAGGGGGCAGAAAGAGAGACGACAACACAGTTTGGACTTTTTTAGACATGGGAAACATCACATTTAAGACTTCATCAATCTCTTACAGTGACTGCTTTCTGACCGCTGATCTTCCTCATAGTTTCATTCAGGCAAACTCATGCCACTGATGGAGGAGCCAACGTTTGTACACAGTATTCATATTTCACACTGACTGGTACATGGAGTAGGGAATATAAAAGGAGATGAAAGCTTCTTGATAAAACACGGTACGTTGGCAGGTTTAATGAGCATGTTGTGGTTGTGTAGAAAGTATTGGAAAAAACAAAGAGCAGTGATTATGTTTTTGATAAGTTTATTGAAGAGATGAAGTGATAAAATACTTTTACTGGCTTTTTCCTGGTATATATTTTAGATGGTATACTCTTAGCCAGATTTGCACTGTAAAAAGTAGCCAGAGCACAAAATAATTGGTGGAAGAAAAGCATCTGTAACACCACTTCTTAATCTTGTATTATAACTTCCAGTTGCTGTTTAATCCAGTTGGGAGCCGAAGTGAGGCAAATCAATTTTATATTTCCTGTTTATGGATTTTTGGAGGGAGCCTTCCTGGATTGTGTTCTCGTAAGAAACCATGAGCCAACACACATTTCACAATCATAAATGATGGGGGGGGGTGAGGTCATTTACACCTCTGTTTCTTGGTGCGGTCGGGGGTGGGTCTTGGGCAATCCCATTGACCTTTAGTTCAACACGGTTGTGCTGGTGGAGGGGTGTGGGCCCTGGGGGGATGCCGGGCTTGCCGCTTGTGGTTGGCTGTGGGGGGGTGGCTGTTCCTGGCCTCCTTGTCCTCTTGCCCACTGGGGGGGTGGGGGGCAAAAGATAGGTGTTCTCAGAAGGGAGGGTGGGTTTGTGTATCTGTTTGAGTAGGGGAGGGAGGGAGGGAGGGCGTGGGAGCATGTCTGGTGTATGGTGGTGGGGAAGGGATAGGAGTAGGAGGGTGAGGAAGAGACTGGGTGTATGTGGATCAGTCAACATGTGTATGCGTGAAGATATGTGGGGGAACTGAGGGTGAGGAGGTATGTATGTGGAGGGGTGGGCTTGTGGGGGGAGGTTGAGTTGGTTCCCGGGGTGTGCATCTGGTGCGCTGGGGTATGGACCGGCCTCCACAGGGTGGCCCCTTGCTAGTGCTGGTGGGCTTCTCTGCCTGTGGAGGTGGGGGGGGGGGTCACTTCCGGCCAGTGGCCAGCGCTCTGCCTGCACTGGGTGGCCGGTGCCCGGCAGGGTCGTTGATTTCCAGCCTGGGCCCACTGGGGCCAGTTCCCCCTGACTGTGGTGGGCCCTGGCGAGGGCCCCAACAGTGACACGTCCAGGATGACACCAACGCTGGCCAACCAGCACTGCGACTCCACCTCCCCCCAGGTCTCCA
>JBAMHV010000006.1:24728099-24739320 GCA_037177535.1 Pseudomugil gertrudae | reverse complement strand
GACGCATTACAGTCTGGGATGTGTTCATGCAGCCATGTCTCAGTGAAGCACATAAAACTGCACTCTCTGTATTCTTTTTGAGACCCGGTTAGCACCTGGAGCTCATCGGTTATGTTAGCTAGCAATCACACGTTAGCATCACACCAGTTATAAAAAAGGGTTTAAATCGTTTTTCTCTCTGCTTCACTCCTGTCCTGCATCTTCATCTCTTTCTTTTCAACTAAATTGGGTTTTGAAGTGTTATTTCACTGATAATCTTGAATTTGGAGCATTATCAGTAAATCCTGGTGGTGAACAAGTCTCATTGCAATGGAGACTCTAATAACAAGTCTTGAAATAGCAGAAAAAAAGATACGCAGAGAGTCTCGTGTAGAACAACTTCCACCAGCGTAAAAAAGTCTATATATATATATATATATATATATATATATGTGTGTGTGTGTGTGTGTGTGTGTGTGTGTGTGTGCGTGTATAAAAGAAGGAGCGAAGGGAAAAGGGATCCCCCTAAAAACCACAGTAGTATTCAGTGGCTGAATCTAAACTTCCTGTGTGCATTACAAAATGTTGCCAGAAGACTTTCAGCATGAGCTCTTCCGAACACATTTCCAGCCTCATCTGTTGCCTCTCAAGTCCGCATAAATTCCAGGGAAAACTTTAATAAAAGGGGGAGGTGATTTACTCTGGGCTGTGTCCTTCCCCGTTTTTAAAACAATTTGATGTTACATTAATCCCGAGTGTCAAGACAATGTGAAATATGTCCTCTGAGTTTACCAGCACCAGGTGTTTCATTTGCTGGAATGATCAAAAGAAATGTTTATTCTGGCTGACCCCTCCCATCCCAGCTTATTTTATCTTCCTTTTCTTGAGACAAGAGGTAGACCAGGGGTGGAGTGGGACAGGAAAAAAGAGAGGGGTTAAAGAAAGTGAGGGAACTCTACATGATCTACGGCCTATGGAGCTCTAATCATTTTAAAGGGGCATCTTTCACCCAACAGTAACCTGGTTTTGTGGCCTCCAATGATGAAATACTGCTGAGTATTTGGCAAACGTTACCTCTGGTCAGCTGTAAGGCTCCTCTTTTGTCTGGTTAAAGTTTTACTGGCTGAGCCCCACTCCCCAGAAACATAAGAGATTAGACCGACTAGTTCATTATGATGATTACACATCTGCCTCTGAGGCATAATAATAAAATCCAGCGTAAATCACTTATGTATAACCAAAAGTCACAACTATATCAACGCAAAAACTGTGGCCCAAAAGAAAAGAAAAAGTCAGCACCTGGATTTATCTAAGCCAATGGGTACAAGCCTTTCACTGTATATTCTCAGTGGGAATCTTTGATATGTCTGAAAACACTTTTACATGGTGGCTGGTCTCTCCCATCATAAACACAAACTCCTGGTGAAATATTAATGCAACGCTGGATGAAAATAAATCTTATGACACTGCAGAAGCTTATTGAAATCATTCAACAGTGGATGGTTTCTAAGTTAATTATTGGTATTTGGTGCTGTGCTGTTTTAATGCTGCTTAATCCACTTCAGGGTCAGGGGGCTCTGGAGGGGTATGGGTGAGACGTAGGGTACACCCTGGACAGGTGTCCATTGCAACCCTACAGAGTGACAAACAACTTACACCCACTCTTAAGGAGAATCAGAGTGACCAAACAACCCAACATGCTTGTGTTTGGACTGTGAGAGACTGTGGAGAGAACATGTAATAGGTATTATGCATACTCTACAAAGAACCCCTCCCTAGCCGAGGTCCCAACCAGTGAGCCTCCTGTGAGGCCATGGTGTCAACCACTGTGCCTTTCCTTTAGTTTAAAACAAGTGAAAGGAGACAAAATGATTAAAAATGTTAAACTCTAAACAAAATTAAACTTAAATATATTTTTTGTGGTGGTCAAACCTTTTTTTCCTGCCCTAATTCAACCGAACATTTAGCTAACAAGGACCCTTACCTTAAACCACCATTGGCTGTTGGTGTGTTGAAACCGGGATACATTGAAAACCCGAAGGGCTGTGGCCCTCATACTACCTAATTAAATAACCCTGCCCTAAACTTTCCAGGTCCTAGTGTCTAAACAACCACCATTTTAAATAACACTAATCCCAACAAAGAAAAATAAACTACATCCATAAATTACACATTTATTTAATTTCAAATAATATACCTGCAGCACACTGGCAACCCTGAACGAGCTACAGATTATGTATGGATGGATGGATACCCCAACACATTGGAAACAAAACCTACAATGATATTTTATGTAAGATAAATGTTAGATGTACATGTAAAATAAGAAATATGTGCACAGAAGACATTAAAAGGCTGCTCTTTTCTGTGATATGCAAGGTGGTCTTTGGGATTAATTGACTGGTTTAAGGTAACTGCACCACAACAATTTGAATTTTCTTGCCATAATATAATAAAAAAAACTGCAAACATTTATTCAAATTTCTCACAACAGCTCACTTCACATTTTACACAACTAATTTTAAGAGGTCTTCCACTCCAGTGAGATGACAATTATTACCACCATTCCCACTGAAAGGAGTTAATCATTGACAGCATTAAGCAGCAGGGGGAGTTTGTAAAGAAACTAAGTGTATATAAGAGCGGGTCCTGGCTGTCTCTGTGTGTGGCCCGAGCAGATCCTCTGCTGCGGCAGCAAAGCAAAGCTGGAGCACTTTTCACTGGTGTAAACAAACGGGGAAATGGGGCACTTGGCAACTGACTTCAGTGAGTGATGAGGCAAGTGTGCACTGAAGCATCTAATGAATCATTTACTGGGAACGCTGCGTTTTATGAGGAAAAGAAAGATGCAAGGGAATACAAGAAAGATGCGGAGCTAAGAGCATTCAAAGGAAAAAGGCATTCCTACGTATGAAAAAGCTACAGCTGTCACACAGACACACCTAAGAGGACCAGTTCCCATTTTGCCCCAACACATAACACTAATCCGGTTACTGGTGCAGCAGCAGTGTGTAAAGCAGACTGACACATGATGAATTCAGACGCTGACACTGAAATGCTGCACTTTTACTCCTTTAGCTCACAGACTAAAGGGCTGTAAGTAGCTTTATATTCTACTGTCCTTTAACTTCTGGTGTCTTAAATCAAATGGGCAACAAATGTTACTGAAACCTTGTCATTTCTCAGTAAAGCCTCCTCTGTGTAATGCAGAGTTTGTTTATTATAATAACATGCCTGAAAAAACACGCAGTTTGCCATGGAATCTGAATGATTTAGCATAATGAAATGACGGCTCCCACAGACAGTTTCACTGCCCTACAACGATGGTTCTCAGTTCTTTTACAAGAAAAAAAGCTATATTCGATGGTAATCTTCTGGAAATCTTCTGGCACACCTTTCTTCTTTTCACAGCTCTTCAGTAACAATAATGTTGTGGCCCATCCAAACAACCCCAGTTGTGGAAAGATGCTACTGTGAAAGAAGGGTGCTTAAAATGAATTGCATGGAAATGTTATTAGCAGCAGACAGGGTCCTGGCTTCAGCTGGCAGTGTTTATCTGTCACAGGGAGATCCCCATCTAAACCACTTATTAGGACATATATGTGGGTTTAACTAGGCAGCCATTCAACAGCAATAAGGAGGTGGCTTGCTGACCACACTGAGCTGGGACTGGGACAAGCCTAACCAACACTGGAGTAACAGAAAGGGAAAGCGAGACAGGAAGGAAATAACAAATACGCACAGAAACACATGAGCTGTTAGGGCTGCAAAGAAGAGAAGGTGTTTGGAAAAATGCTGATGGAACCATGAAAAATACATATTTAGGCACGAGAATCTAAAATGGATGAGCTAAAGAATAAAAACAGGGAAAATATATCATAAAAGCTGTCAGAATACAGACAGCAAAGCAGACTTTAGGATGTACTCTTACGTCTGAAAATGTAAGTTAGTGAATAATAATAATAATATGTTTCATTTCTAGGCGCCTTTCAGGACCCAAGGTCACCTTACAAAACCATTAGAATAAAAAAAAAAACATGAGAGAAAAAATCAGTTTAAAACATAAAAATGAAACAGTTAGAATTTAAAAAACATGAGAATTAAAATCAGTTTAAAACATAAAAAATAAAACGTCATAAAGCAAACAGAGAAAAAGAAAAGGTTAAAGTGTGTAGGCCAGATTAAACAGATGAGTTTTAAATTGATGGAAGTGAGTCAATGTTACGGAGCTCAGGTGGGAGTGTGATCCAAAGAGCATTTCTTCCATTTTCCACCTCTCAAAAGCATCTTTGCAACACTTCAAGACATGGATGTGTGAAAAAAGAAAAACAAACAAACAAAAAAAAGGCAGGATAAAGAAACCGATACGACGATCTGAAAGTCCAAACGAGTTAAGAAAGAAAAACTTCTCATACGGCTCAGAAGTTCTAAACCACAGAAAAACAAATATGAATAGAGAAAAATAACATCTAAAAAGTTCCACCAGGAAAAAAACTTCACACACGAGAGGAGGGATGGTGCGTTGATACAGCCACATCATGTATCACCACCGACACAGCAGCTTTCTCTGCTCTTACTATGGAAACGCAGGAGAGGATACCAATCAAAACAAAAAACCATATTTAGTGGTGGCGGGATGCTCTCTGAGTCTCCCTCGGAGAGACCAAGACGCAAGCGTTTATGTGATGGAATCTGAAGCTGTGTCATCTAGGTGTGGAGATGCTGGGAAATGCTCGAGTATTTTTAAACACACACACATTCAGAAACATATGCAGGCAAACAGATGCAAGCCGGCGCACAGGGAGGACACACACATACAGCAAACAAGCTAAAGGGATAGTTCCCTCGTATGGTTGCTTAAAACATCTGGATCAAAAACCAGAAAGTTTTAGGATGACGTGATCTGCAATCTACTTGTCACTAAAGATTATCCATCCAAACTTCTTCCTTTTTATAGAACGTACTAGATATTCACAAATGAAATGGTAGAAAGAAGCCGTCATGTGTGTCATGTGAGTTTAAACCAGCGATTTCTCCATCAGAGGGGTCTGGATGCTTTGTTTAGCTATTATTATCCTGCCCAATAATGGAAACACCATCTCCCTCTCTTGATTTGCTGATAATTACTTAAATATTTAAACTACAGATGCATTTAATTAGTTTTTAAGTATATTATATTATTAAAAACAAATGAGTCTATAAGGACTTGTCAGTCTATAAATGACTTTTAATGACTAAGTAAGCCATATCACTTATTCTAACTGTAACGCCAATGAACTCCCCATTAGTGCTCGCATTTCGATTTAGAGACAAAGATTTGTTTTTGGTTAAATAACTCTGTTGCATCACTGCTAAAGGTTTGAGGACATCGATGCCAAATCTCACTCCAACATGAACACATGAGCTTGGATACCAGATTTTCACAAGGAGTGTTTCCCATTTGGTCCAGTATATAAGAAGCAAATAACATACCAGTTAAAAGAAGAAAATGTCAATGGAAATAAAAGAAGAGAGAAAGATTTAAAAAATGGGAGCAGAGAGAAAAAGATGTGAGATGTTAAAGAGGCCCAAAACCACAAGAAAGTCAGGGCTCGATGCATGCTGGACATTCCCCGGGCTGGTGCTCACGTACTTGGAAAAGTCGGCCTTTTCAAGACAGGAAAATGATTTCAGCTGTGTAAATTGACAGCGGCCTTGTAGCTGAAGATGAAGAGGGAGAAAGAGGGGAGTCCGGCAGCGTAAGTTTTGCTTTGTGTAGAGACTGCTGGGGTCTTTTCCCATCAGGAAGCAGAATTTAACATCACATGAACAAATAAAACTGTGGTAAGTAAGGCCAAATACTCTCAGTGGAGGGTGTAAACACAGTTATATGACAGTTAAACATGTTTTAGGCCCTCTCGCAGTAATAAATACACACCATGTCCTGAACATTGTGTGTCTGAAATGGAAGTTGGGTGCTCTGAGTGTTAGTGAAACCATGCGCCATCAAGATGTTTACATATGCTTGCTATTTTAGCCTTCAGTCTTGTGTCTTCTCACGTCTCGTCTCCTAGGGTGGCATTACAGTAAATCTTGGTTTGAGACGTTGTGAGGCAATCATTTCATGAACAGTAGACAATAAAAGCATAGCTGCTTAGATCAGTCATTTAATTATAACAACGGATGTAATTAGCGGTGCACTTTAAACAGAATTCAGCAAATGGCTACTGGGACTGGGACATATTTCTTACTACTGCCACAGTTGGTTATAGACTGTAAACACACATTGGTTTGCTTGATTACAGACTTTCTATATGCAACCTGGGGGAGCAAACGCAGGAGAATTCTGCCTAGATTAAGTGCAAATATGTGCTTGGAAAAGACAAATCGACCATTTCTGATCTCAGGGTTATCAATCATATGATTTAGAAGTGTGACCATCCTAAATTGGAAGGCAGATGTGAACAGGGTAGGTGGTGAGGATAATGCTTGGTTAGAAATGAAAGAATGAACATTGATAGCGGTTCAGCATAATTCCTGGGTTTCGCTGCAGTTAGAGGGAAGTGGCTGCTGGCTTCTGTGTGCAGAAGTTACGGTGGTGACTCAGTGAGAGTGTATTTACATATAGACAGTGTTATAATAAGTCTATTTTTCTGTGCAATACACAGAGAACTGGGTGTAAATGCATGCTGAGGATCCAGGGATGTGATTGTTTGTGGAATCAGGGTGGAGCATGCTGCATGGAGTCTGTGCCTGAACAGATGTGGGTGCCACAGCCACAGAGCTAGGAGTCCTCTAACTACCAGAGGCTGAAAACTGTTGGGCAGTACGGGTTGAAATTACACAGACGGTCTTGCTGGTTTTTGGGGTGAAATTCTAAGAAAAAAAAAATCCACATTATTTTCCATGCCCCACAAGACTGTCGTTTCTCATCTGACAAGATAACAACATGGCCAGCATGTGAGCGAGAGACATGTTTTCTGTTTCCATGGTTACGAAGCTGCCATGATCAGCTGTTCTGACTTGTATGGGAACAAACAAGGCTTTTAGTACCGTGAGAGAGGATCACAACACAAAAAAAACCCCAGTATTTCCTAAAAAACAGTAGCCATGGTTACTGATTAAAGCCACACTTTCGAACCATCAGAGTAAAACTGCATTCTCGTGGAGGTGGAATAGGTAACTCAAGTGTTACAGCCCGTCCGAAGAGCCAACAGGCCTCAACAGCCTCGGCCTCCCTGCAATAATCCCACATATGACACCGACTGAAAGTGGCAATGAAGCCTTAAGTGGCCCCTCCTTTCCTTTTGTTGTCCACTTTCCCTTTTCTCCATTTCACATCAGCTCACTTGCAGCTGCACAAAGCATTAGGCACCACTTTTATCTCCCTCATTACATGTGTTTGCCAGCTCCATATCTGCCCAAGTGCTCACTCTTTCACACACGCATACGCGCTGTGGGGCTGTGGTTTTCAGGCAGCTATGACACAATCCAGATTCTTGCTGCCTATAGCAGTGAAATGTGTTTTGTGCTCAACTATTTTCCTCCATAGTCCAGATTTTCACTGCCCTGCAGCTTTGATCCACATGGGTCGGGAGGCTTGTGTCAACAGTCTTGTGTTTCAGCTGGAGGGCCTGCTGGACCCCCAAGGTGTCACTCATTGCTTTCTGTCATTGCCGGGGCACTTTAACCACTATGAGGTGCTATTATCCACTGCATCCCATGCTCCCGGGGGGGATGTCAACATGACGCCACACAATAAGACACCACTGACCACCACCGAGTATATGATGAGGTATTAGATTTCAAAGCAGGACATAAAGATGTGTGAGTGTGATCAGATGTAACAACAAGTCAGAGATTATATTAGTATTATTGTAAGAGGGATGATCTAGTAAGGGAGCTTTAGCTGGAAGAGTTTGTCTTACTGGTAGATATCTTTTCGGAGCACGGTTCGGGTCAGTGGATTGTCGGCTTGAGGAGCCATGCTTAGGGAACCCAGCTTTAACACTAAGGTGTCTTCTTTCTTCTCACTGGAATCTACTGGGACACAGAAATATGCAAGAATGTCAAAGTGAACAGATACAAACCAAACATCACTTATGCAACTGGTTGTGTCTCTTCTTTAATCACACCTACTGAGTAATGTAACACATAAACAAATGATTTGTTAAAAAATTAAGCATGGTTTACTTTATCCAGTACGCCTGCCTCCACATTGATGAGCATGATCATGAAGACACTCTTTAACCCCGTCTAATCGCCATCAGTCATTACGGTGCAGACAGTAGACAAAACGAGACTCAGAAAATTATTAAGAATCTTAAAATGTGCCTCAAAAATGTCACTTTGTTTTTATCCAATATCCTTTTGACTTTCATATGAGGCTCACAGATTGTCAGACACTGCCTGTGTCACAGTAGAGCGGGCAATAAATCAAGACATTGGGCAAAATGAACCGCCCCTCGTATCTAAGAAACCATAACCAAAAGTAAGCATGTGACCACATTTTCAAGAAGTCTGGTTCACATAACTTAGTCTGTCCTCCTCAGGTTTTTTTTGAAGAGCAAGAGGAAGACACATATAATAAACACATACTGGTACTGTACTGGTAATGTAAACTGTCGTACTGAGAACAAAAATGGACACTTTTTAAATGCCATTTTAACCAAAGGTTTTGTAATAATATAAGAAGCAATATAATAAAATAAAGTGAGTAAATTTGTGAATATCGGCACCATTTCAGTAAAAAGAGGAGAATATTGGATAAAATATGCCAGTGATGTTGGGAGTGTTCCCCCAGAGCAGAACCAAGGCGCTTTTCCATCAGTACCTGCACAACACTACTCTACCGGCCCGGGTAGTACTATATTGTACTGGATAGCTTTTCCATTACAAGTCACGATCCTGGGTCAGAAGTCAGACCAATCAATGGACGCCAGCCTGTGGACGTCACGCTACCCGCACGGCCCGACACGCTTAGAACCACAACGAAGTAGGTACGATGTAACCGCACGGCACGACACATCCTGATGGAAACACTCTGTTTCTGGGTGTAATCGTGTGAGGCCGGGTGGAGTAGGTACTAGTGGAAAAGCGCCTTAAATAAACACACACAAACACAAATGTCCCAATTCATTTTATGATGCAACGATCTGCACAGCAGGTGGTTTAAGACAAGGTGAAGAACCACAAGACAGACAGACTGACGCTGAAGCCGTACATGAGCTAGTCAGGGAGAAATTCCCAGAACAGGTTTCACATAAGCAACACAAGCATGTTAATGTTTGATCACGGTTACTCGTGTGCAATATCACTAACGTAAATACCTAACTGCTCAAATAATGAATTTAAGACACACGCAAACATGGTTTACATTTATTTCAAAGCAAATTTGTACCCATCCAACATCAATGAGCCAAAGGGTTGACTATCAAAAACGTCCTGAGGAATAGACTTTAAAGCCTCCACATGTCTGCATGTGGTGATGCTGGATAGAGAGATCGCGTTTCCATGAAATTACTCATAAATAAGATTTAAATGGCTCATGCCGTACCTCTGCTGAACCTTCATGTAAACCTGCTGCACACGTTTTAGTCATTTCTAACACACAAACACATACACCTTCTTTAGATATAGAGTGATAAACAGATTTTTACTACAGTCAAACTGATAACGTCATCTGGGTTGAATCAGTCCGTCAGAGTGGTAAAATTCACTGTACTCGAGTGAAACGATGCATGTTTTTCATAAAGGATTCACTCTAAAACCAGAATAAATCATAAAATCTGATTCAGTTTGAACTGGTTTCCACCAAAATATCAGCCAATATAAAATAATTAGCACATATGAACCTGCCCCCCCTCCCCCCACTGCCCAGTCAGTTTAATGGTTTGATTATTGTCTAACCTGATGCAGCATGTTTATCTTGCCCTCCATGGCAGAAAACCCTGATCACGCTGGTGTTAATATAAATCAGAGGCAAGCACCGAGACGTCAGCGTGTGGCTTCTCATTGGCTGGCCTGCTGACTTCCCACGCTCTCTGTAACGTCTTGGCACTGTAGCCTGAGAAGAAATCAGGTCCAAAGTATAAACTCAGAGTAGTTGATGAAGTTTTACCGTTCAGATCTCTTTTCTTCGCTTACCTGGAACACCCCAGCTACGGTGGCCAGTAAAGGACAGGACAGAACCACATCGAAGGGCTGGGCAGTCAGAAGGATCTCTCTCAGGTATTGAGGCGAGCTGTCGGCCAGCAGATCAGTGGCGAGACGCTGACTGGCAGTCGTAGCACCACTCCGTAAGGGACGCTCCGGCCGGGTGATGAGTTTGTGGCGGACATTTTTGGTGACGGCCTGGGTGTAAGTGATTGACAGGAAGCCGTGCTGCTGATGAGAGCCCTCCAGAACTTTAGCTGCCGTCTGACCAGCGGTGAGAGAGGAAACCACAAAGAAATCACAACACAAACCAAGACAGGAACAACAACTGTTCAATGTGATTTGGGTCTGATCTCATGGATGAGTGTGAAGTCTTTATCTTAAAATCTGGATTTCTGATTATGGATTAAACTCAGTTACGAACCTTTATTAAGAGGATGTGAGATAGATTCAGCAGTGCTCATTTTATTTTAGGAAAAAGACTCGACATCACCCAAACAAAAACAGCGCCAAACCAGCAGAGTTAAAGCCACAAAGAATTTAGCACAAATTAATATTCTGCACAGTAATTTAGCAAGAAACAGCAAATCAGCTCTTCTTACATTTAACACGATGTAGCAAAAATGTTTTTGTGGCTTTTAGAAGCCAAAATCAGATTTAAAGACACAATAAAAGTGAAAAAGTTAGATACCTATAAAGTCTAATGAAGAAAGCGCAAATTTAAAAAATGATTTAAGATTAAAAGACAGATGAATTGATTTGAGATATTAAGCTAAAGTCTGCTAAAACATCCAGTAACAGTCAACTTTATCACCACTGATAAATTATTTATCTACAGCTTTTATTTTTTTCACATTTAAGTTTTTATATTTTTGATTAAAATTTAGTGACGCTTTTTTTTATCATACATGCAACTTGTTACTTTTAACTTGACATTATATATAGTTTGTTTACTTATTTATGTACATATTTTATCCTATTCTGTGACCTCACTATGCCACAATAGTTCACTATATATCTGTTATTTATGTTGTCTGATAATACCTCTGTATTTAGTGGTAATTGTATCATCCCTCCATCCATCCATCCATCCATCCATCCATCTATC
>JBAMHV010000006.1:24717494-24727999 GCA_037177535.1 Pseudomugil gertrudae | reverse complement strand
CATCCACATCCACCTCCATCCACCTATCCATCCACCTCCATCTATCATCCATCCATCCATCTATCCATCCACATCCACCTCCATCCACCTATCCATCCACCTCCATCTATCATCCATCCATCCATCTATCCATCCACATCCAGCTATCCCATCCACCTCCATCCATCTATCCATCCATCTATCCATCCACCTATCCATCCACCTTCACCTATCCATCCACCTCCATCCATCTATCCATCTATCTATCCATCCACCTCCATCCATCTATCCATCCATCTATCCATCCATCTATCCATCCACCTCCATCCATCTATCCATCCACCTATCCATCCACCTTCACCTATCCATCCACCTCCATCCATCTATCCATCCACCTCCATCCATCCATCCATCCATCAACACAGAAACATTTAAAACGAATAGAAAATTGAACAACAAATAATATCTGACTTTCAGAGGTGGCAAAGTGTGCATGTAGTTAAATGTAAATATGTTTACATGTAAACGTACGTGTAATTACCTAAAATTTCACTCTTTAAACTTATTAAGACCAAATCAATAATACTCCATAATCTCTGGAGAACGTACAGAACTGTTAAGCCACTGCTGCTGGATGTTAAGCAGAATAACAATACAAAATGATTAAGAAAAAGAAGAAGAGGAGCTGGATTCTTACAGGGGGGAAAAAGCCAGAGAAGTTGCTAAAAGAGTCTTGCTTGCTGACGGGTCGAACCAACACAGTGCGTCTGTTCAGCTTGTCAGTGCAAGACAGGACCACTCCTCCACAGCTGCCCGAGCTCTGAACACCCTCCTCCATACTGGAGGTGAGAAGAGGGGAAGGAGATGGGGGAGATAGCGGATGCAGAAAAGGACAGTGAGGGTCACAGGGAGGGGGCAGGAAAAACAGAGGAAGGAAAAGCCAAAAGCATGAAACCTTAGATGGTTTTGTTAAAATTAGACAGAGTAAACAGATCAGACCCATTGGAAGCTGCGCCAGCTTGAATCAGCTGAGTTACTGAGGCATGGTCTTATACTATCCATCAAATAGAAAAAACTATCTGAATGAAACAGAGAAATCTACAAGTACTAAAGCATCAGATGTACATGAAGATAATCATTAAGCAAAGATTACAGGTTCAAAGGAAAATGCTCATTGTTGGGTTTCAGTATAAGACCATCACCAAATAAAGATTTCATTAACATACTGGAGGCCCATGTCCTAATCTCCTCCAACACACACAAAGAAGAATGGCTATCACCAGATTTAATTTGCTTGAATATTTTCTTACTGGACAGACAGGTGAATGTAAATGTGTGAACAGAAATAATTCATGAGGAATTTTATTTGGATTTAAGGTGACGTAAACACCCGGTTTAAATACACCCTGCATTACAGCCAAACACAATGTTTTCTTTGTTTTTTCCCATAAATTCCTGTCTGTCCAGCATGAGCAGAGATGAGGAACCTTGATTAGGAGCAGTAATGTGGCAAAGAACAGTAAAAAGAAGGCTTAGGCTGCTATGGCTGCTCTGGGACGCTCGTGAGCCTCACCACAGCTGTCTCCTTGCACTGCAGAATGAGTCCTTCATAGCTGCCAGAGCGCCAGCCCTGCCCAGGCCTGGAGAGACACGCAAGGCCAAGCTTAATATAAACATGGCGAACAACAAGTATTGCTGTACCCGGTGCTGTTTACATCACTTTAAAGTTAACATGAGTTACAACATTGCATTTGATCACCCAGCTACTTTTTTCTGATCAACTTTAATCAAGTTTGAGGTTATCAATAAAATGTGTTCTGAAGCACTCCAAACAATCTTTTTGAGATGAATAATTATTTCTTCAGACATCAGATTATATACATACACCTGCCCTGTAAAGTAGAAAGATTAAAACAGAGAACATTTTTCATCTTAATTTGCAGCACAGCTAAAACGACTTTGGTTTTCATAAAAATATTTCATACATCATCTGCTTCCTCTCCGTCCCTCTGTCCCTGCCTGAATACCAGTCTGTCACCCCTCCACTCACAACTGTAAGACTGACCAACATGTTTTTCTTTTCTGTGCTCCTGACCAGTCATCCTTCATTGCTAACTGTTTGTGGAACAGCTGGAAGACATCAGCTTCAGAAAGGGAAAAGTGTCACTACTCATCCTCAGGGGGCATCTCTGTGTAACACAATAGTTAAATCAACACCCCTGCTCAGGAAGACTGGACTAAAACATGGAGTAGAAGACGTTTTCTAATCCTCTTTTACTTCCAGCGACAGGGTTAAACACTAAATCACCTCTTACCTTTTAGCTTTTCTGCCGGCCTTTAAAAACCCCTCCTGTGCTCTCGCATTGACCTCCTCATGTAATAAGTGTTCTACGCCCACCTATTTTGTATTCCTCATGGGGTCCCTTTCTCCATTTTCATTCCCTACTCCACCCTTTCTCGTCCTTAACTTATTCTGATACAATCAGGAATTCAATTACATATTTGCCTTTCCTATCTAATGTTCCATTCATCTTCCAGCAGTGACATAGCAAATACCAGATGATACATTTGCTTTGTGAAGCTTGATCTAATCAGACCGTTAGTACACAAATAACCTGGGCTGGGTGATGAAATACTGAGCAATTATCTGTTCAGAATGATTAATATGGACTCCACTCGTGGTGGGCTTGCTTGTAGAAGTGAGTGATAAAGTTTGGAGTGAGCCAGGAGCCTCGAGGTCCTCTGCTTGGTCCTGAACAGCCATGACTGCAACCTGGCTTGGATAACAATGTGATCTGCCAGAGAGAACTGTGGTCTGTTAAAAGTGTGTTGAGACCATGTTGATGTACATCACACTGAAATCACCTAGAAATGAGAAAATTGAGTAATTATCTACTTAAGCAGGCACAGAGGTTTAGTGAAGAGGTTTGTGGGTTGGCGTAGTCTCAGAAGCAATTGGGCACACACCTGTGGAGATCAGAACAGATGATATAATGACCCACAGCATCTTTAACACTCGTTAAAAAATGACACTGTCCTGGCTCAGGTTGCTACTATTTACTATATGAAACACATGTGGCTCGACAGAATTATAAATTAACCGGCTACACCAAAACAAGGTGGTCTATCAGAGGCTGTACTGTCAGACAGTCAGATTCAAAGCCAAAAGACTCACTTCAGTCCCTGTCTGAGCCGGACTGACATGCCTGGGACACAGTTAAGGTGATTTTAAAACCTGGCGAATCAGAATCAATAACTATTATTGCGTTAGTGGTGACTGTTAATGATGGGTTCGGTGCAGGTATGGGTGCTGTTCAGGTCCAACTCCCTCTCGCCGTCTGGCTTGATCGAGCAAGAAATGGATTAAATGCCTGCACATAAGCAAGCAGGCCTGAAAAGGCCACGCACACACACTGCTGGATGCAACATGCTGTGATTGTTGTTTCATTATCTCCTCAGACCTCGACAGGGGGAATTGCATCCTGCTAAGTGCTCTCTTATTAAACAGAGCAAGACCTCAGGCACATACACTGCTCACACTTTGAACTGCTGACTCCAGTCCAGAGGTAGGTGATTAAGGCAACAGAAAAATAAGGATTTATTCACTAAAGTAAAGTTGCTCCACATTATAAAATGATCATTTTTTACAGTTTCACTCTGCTACAGTTAGAATAGAGCGGGAGTAACAATGTGTTATTGTTTCTGAGCATCTAATTCAAAAACTTCCGGTATAAAAGAAAATCACTGAATGATCTCTTTACGCTGGAAGTTTGAGCAAAGTTAGACCTGTCTGTCCATCTGTCTGTTAGCCTGTCATACACACTGTCACATGTGGATGCAGAGGTGATGAGCCCACCTAAAAAACTGAAGTCAACGTAATGGTGGCATCAGTCATAGAAGAATGGGGAAAAAATGTGCTGGATAGAAAGTGTGTGTAGGACGTAGGATTAGGCAAGTGTGTGTGTGTCCAGAGAGATTATCTGATTAGATAGAGAGATACTTTATTCATCCCTGGAGGGAAATTTATAGTCCTGATTATCATACCTGCATCGGTAGTGGTCGATGTTGAAGCTGCCAACTTTGCATTTGATCTTGGTGTAGACATCTTGGACATCTACAGAGGCACTCAGGTCTTCCAGCTCACTGATAACACAGATCTCTGAAACACCACACAAATAAACTCTGTTTTATTTTCTGTTTGGGCCAACAATCCCACACAGACTCACGTGCACATCACTGTGCTTTTACAATACTGTGAATGTCAGAAGTGCCTCCTGTTTTCATTTCAACCTGCTGTATGGCCACAGTTGTACTTGGCAAATAGGCAACATAGCTGAACTTGGACCTTTGGAGAGGATGCTTTAGTTGAGTGTGTGTGATTGTGTTTCTGTGGAAAGGATCTGCACTGTGGGTGACCCGGTCCATGTCTGCTGCAGCTGGTGGGATTGCTGCACATGTTTGTTATTTTATTCTTTTTTTTTAACTAGATTTCTTTATTAAACTAAGTTTAAAGTCTCTGCACACTCATTTAATAGGAGTGCAGCTCTGAACACACAGTTATTCTTGCACATATAAAATACTTTGTATTTGCAGTTGCATAATAGTGATTATTTAAAAGCTGCTGTGTGTGTAATACTCAGGTTTCATGTGTGACTCTGCATGTGCAGACAAATCCACCAACTGCAGGCCAAGAAAGTCCATTTCATAGAGGAACTGATTTACTTTGAGCTGAACAGACGCTGTGAGCTTCACCGTTGAGTCTCTCATTGTTTCCACTGAAAATCTCCCACAGTCACAGGCTGGTTTGGGAAAATGGGCTTCATGCAAGTGAAACTATGGTTGCTGTACCGTTGCCTTGTGGTGACTCTGACAAATGTTGAGGTCCTCAGCAGCTTATAAATACTAGAAAAAACAAAGACTGTGGCATTTATTGTGGATACTGTGCGGAAAACACACAAACTCTTCGACTCTTTGACAGAGCGCTGATGCTGATGTGCGAGTTTCCTAAACTCACACAGAGAACTGGAAACCTGTAGTCTGTGGATGTGTGTGTCTTATTTACTGTTAAACATATTAGATCATAGAATATCCTCTGTAGTTACACGTGACTTGCTAATCCTCAAGAATACATTGAAGATATTTTTGTTTTTAATAAAAAGCTAAATGCAGAAATCTAATGTAAAGTTCATGACACTACTCAGGTGGCGCATATTAAGCCCAAATCCTATTTAAGATGTTTTTAAGTCAAACCATCTCTGTGAGGTCCTCCAGGACATTCCTCCCCCCACTATTTAAGACCTTAAGCTGGGTGATCTGGTTGGCAGATGCTAAGTATTACAGCCACTAATTAAAGGTAAATCAAGCCTCTCATCGCCCAGTAAATCTAACGGGGACAAAGCGGCAGATTGCTTGGGATTCATCACCCATTTATTTATTTGTCTTTGCCCCCTCATCCCAACTTTGCCCCAGCTGAATTCCTGCTCAGAGTCTTTAGGGAAAGAGGAAGGAAAAAAGCAGTATGGATAATGTTCAGGTACCTGTCTTTCTGACAGCTTGGTCAGGAGCAAACAGTTCAACGGTGACCTTGGGTAGCATCCACTGCATCCAAAGGCTGACCTTCCCACTGGTTCCCTCAATGCTACTGGTTTTCTGCTCCAGGGTCACCGTGTCAGCGAAAGGACCATCCTCTCCAGCAGGCACAGAGTCCCCCTAAGGACAGAAAACAGGTGTGTAAGAGCTGAAAAAAGAAGATATAGGAGAAAAAGAAAACACAAACAGAAAAAGGTTGTGTAATCTTGGGGCAAAGTGTCCAAGCATGTGTTTGGTGAATGTGCACGTTTGCAAGTGTCGTCGCTGTGCATGTAGCCATAACAAAGCAACAACAAGTGAGCTTTTTTTCTGTGTGGATGACATCAGTGTCTGGTAAGCAGAACTGCACACAGAACAGAGCGATGTGGGGGGGGGAATGAATGCTGTGTGAAGCTGTCACTGGTGTTAACCCCAAACTGATCCACCAGCACCCACATGGCCTCTTTTCACTCAAGTGCGGCAGGACACACACGTCTTCCATCCTGGGAGAGAATGGGAAGTGAAGACCGGAGGTGGGGGTAGAGTTGAGGGGGGTACAAGCAGGATGCGGTAGAAGAGGTTGCCTTCTCTGAGCTCTCGACTCATTCACAGGGATCTGGCAAGGCACTGACAGCTCTGAGAACAGCACTTGGGACACTTTTCTTTCCTTTTAAACCTGCTTTTCACTCGTACATCTTTGTGTCCGACTTGTAAAAAAGAAACGCCTGCAAACAAACAACACGAGCGCTCCCTGCTCTGGCATGGCATGGTATCACTTTTTCCACTGCTTCTCCCATCGCAGTGGTAATGACAGATTGTGTCATGGTTATTGAGCCTGGCTGTGGTTGGTGAGGAGGTTATCAACCATCTCAATTAGAAACCCCACAGCTGCTAGGGCTGATTACAGTGTTTTAAAGAGGATCCAGATGAGGAAACTATGTCCCTTTCTATGGCTGGGGGAGGGATGAGGGCCCCACACTAATTTGCAAATTTAATTTAATCACACACTTGAGGGTGGCTGAAAGCAGAGCACAATAACAGCGGATGACAATAATATAAATAAATTAAGGATTATGCTGATTCAAAAATAGATTGGGGACCACTAGACACTGATGAAAAGCATGTGCTCCGTGCACTCAGTCTCACGGTGGACTAAAAGTCACTGAAGTTTTTATAATTTATCAAATATTTTTAACACTTATTGGGGGGTGAAATCTATTTCTTACAATTATCGAGATAGTAGATAAAACAGGACTAAATTACTTTGTACAAAATGTAGCATCTGTTCTTTACGAATGCATTTCAGTTTATTATTAATAATAATAATACATTTTATTTAAAAGCGCTTTTCAAAACACTCAAGGACACTGTACATTAAAAACAGACAATAAAACTACACAAAGCAATAAAACACAATAAACATTATTGCATTTATTATGCATGTGTAACGGTAGAGGTTATTACAGTGACAGGTAGCCAGGAATATGAGCGCACAGTACTGGTCAGTCTCAGTAAAATATTTCAGTGTCAACTGGCATTTGGGGAGTAATTATTGTTGAGCCAAGTCAAAACAAAAAAAGTGTTTGCATGTCCGTGTGTGTGTGGGTGGTTAGGACTGTTCAGTTTACAGTTCTGGCCCGTCAGTGGGATTAGGGAATGTCGTGTGGAAACAGGAGCCAGCCGCTGGCGTGGTGGGAAGCGTGGTTATACTGCAACGTTGGACACCAAACTGGTCTCGTTCCCACTCAGAGCAGCTGCTGTCAATTCCCAGCTTTGTTCTCATACAATCAGCTTTAATGAGGGTCAATGACGAGTATCTGACAGCAATCTAAACATGTCTCAGTTGTGTGAAAAAGGAAATAAAACATAATGATCATTAAATTAGTTTTAAACGTGAATATGTAACCAATAAAATACCAATAAACCACACCAGTGGTTTTAAGAACAAAATAATTCACGTTAAATGAATTAAAATAAAGGATAAAAGATTATTATTTTATTGAATACATAATAAATAATACATCTAAAAAAGGGTCTGCATATGAGAGAGGTGAGACAGTCATAAACTGCTAGAATGGGGCCCCAAACAATCACACACACTCTTAGAGGGAGCTATTTTCCCACACCTCCACAAGCCAAGTTGTAAAGTATACAGTTTAATTCCTGGGCCTTGGTGCTATAAACGGGCCGAGGATCCGGGTTTATTTTTTCAGCAGCGTTTGTCTTTGCTCATCAGAGAGACTCAAACATTGGACGACAACAGCAGGTCAGGAGGTGTCAAAGAGAAATGGAGGAAAACGATGATTGCCAAGGAAGAATGTAAAGAAACGCAGAGGGACAGGTGGGAGGATGGAAAACAGAGAAGACAAAGAAAACATGAGAGGAAGAAATGAGGGGTAATGGGACAAATCAGGAGAAAGAGGAAGAATCTCATGTTGCATTCATCATTACTAATATGATACAACGGGAAGTATTATGCTTTAATGGAGGGGAGAGTAATACTGGAAGACGATGAGGAAGAATACTGGGGGTGAATATAGCAGCAGAGAAAGCGAGAGTGGGGGGTGTGAGGTTGATGGGGAGAGACTGCTGCCACCACTGCTGAGACTTATCAAAACAGCTCCTACAGTCTTGCTCAACCACCTTGCTTCCCAGAGGACTAAACACTTCTGCCAGTGTTTGTATTTATGTAAACAGTGACAAGTGGGCTGTCAGGGGCCAGCGCAGCCACTGCAGCTCCTCCAACGGCCATACAGAATAACTGTCGCCTCTGTGGATCCACAACAGAGGATGTGGATAGAACCAGAAACAAATCTAAACACAGACACAATAGTGTGAAATGCTACTTTCTATAAACATGTTTATGCATTTTAACACTTCCTGAGCTGATATGATGGCGGTGCTGTTCTCAATGAACTCCCTTAATGCTGAAAGGGGAGCCAGTGGTCAAAGAACACCAAGTCAGAGCAAACTGCCACAGCATATCATCATAAACTCTCAAACACATCGGCGTGCTCTGGTAACGCTCTGGTAACACTGCTGCTGTCCTCTGGAAACACCAAGGATGTCCTTTTTTTAATCTGCTTTGGGAGTAATTCTTATCAGGTTGCCCGAACCACTTCACTGCAACCTTCATTCTCTGGTTTCGATACTTTTGACTGTGTGAAAAATGTAAATCCAGGTTATTCCCCCTGAATGAAGTGACGAGTTTATCTCAGCTTAAACGAATCAAACGGAGCCAGAGGTAAAAACCCATCTGAGCTATCTGCTCCGGGTAAGAAATGATGTTAGAAACACGAGCGGCTTCAAAAAGTCTTCCAAAACAAAGCACGTCTGACAAATTGCATGTGTTAGCAGTGACTCAGCTACTCATAACAATAAAACTATGTTGAGCATCATAAATCAGCACAAGAGTTATGTACACAGCAAAGGCTTGAGTATCAGGTGTGACTGGCTGACTGAACAACGTGCTGGCACGGTCCAGTCTGTATTTGGCATGAAAGTAGCAACACACAGAGACTGTGTGTGTACATGTGTGTGAACAAAGAAGAGAAAAATTACTAAGAGCATAAGAAAATGAATACCTAAAGAAACTATGAACCACCAAGGTGAAAGAGTAAATTATATCTGTTTTATGATATACGACATGAGCGCATTGTTTTTTTTTCTTCTTTCCCAGTTTGATCTGTACAAGATGTTTGTCCTGATTTAAAAAAGAAAAAAAACCAAGCGGTTACTAAAAACACTGACCTGACAAAGTGAAATGAGTAGTTACGAAAGAAAAACAAACCTCTGTGGGGGAGCCGAAATCTGCAGAAGGGCTGCAGGTGCTGGTGTCTGGTAAGGCGGTGCCAGCGCTGCTGCGCACTGGGGAGGATGGAGCAGCACCAGCGGGGGGGTCTGGGATACTGGAGGCCTGACGCAGAATCCCATGCCTCTGGAGACGTGCCCATGTGGAACTCCAGCTGAGGAGGAGCTCGTACAGAAGCTGCACCTGGAGAGCGAGGAGAGATTTAGTGTTTGGCCCCATGAAGGACTTTAACACTTTAGGGGTCGTGACCCCCCATGGGGGTCAAAAGAACATTACCGGGGGTCACTGGATAATTGTAAAATATATCTATAGCCGGAATTTATTAAAAAGAAATGTAGGATATCTACCATAATTGTCAGGATGAAGTATTAATGCAGAGACAAACCTGTGAAATTACCACCCTAATTTTTAACACACAAACTACATATCTGCATGTGGCAGCAGCTCGATGAGAAGAGATACCAACCAAATCCACTAAAAACCACTTTATCCTCTTTACTTATGAAGAATCTGACAGCTTTCCAACCCTACATGTGTCATCTTAGAGTGGTGGCTCAACAGGTTTGAGAAGCTCTGGTCTAAAGCAGTAGTCTGCAACCAGCAGCTCTCCAGCTGCATGCAGTTCTTCCACCTTCCTGCTCTGGTTCCAGAGGAAAATGGAGTGTAATTTCCCCATGTGCACATTCATATACGCCGATTGCCAACAACACTGACTGAAGCATATGTTGACTCCTTGAGAGAAATTAGCAAACAACAAAAATATGCAACACTGACGGACTTCTCCAGAGTCAAGGCGCAGCCGTTGCTATGAAATACGAAGGTGGAATAGGAAGAGAATCGAGTCCCTACACTCAACTACTGCTGCAGATCAGGAACTGGTGGAGTCTTAAAGACCATTCACAAACAGAAAATGCACTAAATCATTATTCATTAAAACTCAAAGCATGTTAAGTGACAGATGTGTGGATGTACACGCTCTGATGCTGTGCAGGTTCGGCTTGTTCCTATAAGGCGCTTTTCCATTAGTACCTCCTCCACCCGGCCTCACACGATTATACCCAGAAACAGACCGTTTCCATCAGGATGTGTCGTGCCGTGCGGTTACATTTTCCGTACCTACTTCGTTGTGGTTCTAAGCGTGTCGGGC
>JBAMHV010000006.1:24702526-24717394 GCA_037177535.1 Pseudomugil gertrudae | reverse complement strand
TTGTGTCGGTCTTCTTCTATGGTATTTGTCTTCTTCTGTGGTTTTCTGCAGACTCCGCGCAAAGCGTCTAGAAACTCATTGTGCGGGGGATCCCTCCCATATTAGAGGATCGTGACTTGTAATGGAAAAGCAGTTGAGTACAATATAGTACTGCCCGGGCCGGTAGAGTCGCGTCACACAGGTACTGATGGAAAGAGTATCTGTACTGTAAGAGTCATGTGTTTCTAAATATGATTATTTGGTGGGACTGGTGCTAAAATGGCTCTTATGTTCATACATTTTGCAGACTTCAGGTATAATATAAAGAGAAATTAAATAAATGAATGTCTGACCAGTGAAACTTAAATCGGAATATGAAAAACATACTGAGCCAATATTGGAAAAATATAACAAATGTGCCACATTTAAGTTCAATTTCTAAAACCAGACTCAAATGTCTGCCAAGTTCTGACCCACTTGGGAGTCATCACAGTCCCACAGTCATTACCATTATCTAACTGAGCAGCTTTGTGGTTATGTGACACTTAGCTTAAAGATAAGGTGATACGAAAAGTAAGGCCAGAAATGTTAGCAGGAAATGGACTGTTATCCATTTTCATTTCTTTCTCTGTGACATATTAGAAAAGCTCAGCATGCGAGTACACGTGCTTCACTGTACAAATCTGTAATCCATAACAACAAAGCACCCAAAGAAACACCCACAGAGGAAAGTTAAGTTGTGTCATTAATTTCCCTGAAAAACTCTGCGCCGTTAGGAAAAACTGAAAGCTCGGCGTCAAATATTTATCATGTGTTCACATTAAATAAGGCCTTGGCTTTAAACGACAACAAAGCCAAAAACAAGAGTGGAAAACATGAGGGAGAGCAGGGGAATGCGATGAGATGCTTTTAGTAGTTCATGCATTCACACAGGGTTTTTAGGAGGGGCAGTGAAGGGAAGAGAGGGAGAACAGGAACACGCTTTCACAATGAGCTAATTTCTGGATTTCAAATGCCTCGTTTCTCCTGCCAGCTACACAGTCACTCAACCCCCCACCATGGAGGGTCTCACAAACTTAGAGGTACACAGAAACAAAACTAGATTCCCCTCCCTTAAACCCAATTCTGCTTTCTATTGCCCGCTCGCACACATGCCCCCCTGTGAGTGGACACTGTTATGAAGGCCTTTCATGAATGAGAATAGATTAAATAAAGTGCAATACATTACAGCAGACTTATTGCAAACATGTCCAGGAAGAGCTTGATCCAGCCTCTGTCAGGGTCTGGGCCAACAGCTGTCCAACATACCCGACCAAAGTGCACTGCCGGCAGGGGAGGCGCAGCACCATGTTCCCGATTCGGAGATATTTTTGGGTCTGCAACTTCAACCAAGCACGACGAGGCCTACTGCACTCAGCTGCAGATGTGGAACATGAGAATGAAGAATGTGGAGTGGATGAGAAGAGGGGTGGGGTGTGTACTGAGCTGCAGACGTAATCAGAAAAAACCTTCGTTTTAGTCTTTGGGACTGAAGTTTTCCTTATTTTACAGTGAGATTCTTTCTGCGATGGACTGGCGACCTGTCCAGGGTGTACCCTGCCTCTCGCCCATTGTGAGCTGGGATTGGCTCCAGCCCCCCCGCGACCCCATTAAGGGAAAAAGCGGTAGAAAATGATATGATGGTTGGATTCTTTCTGCCAACCTGCTCATCTTTGCCGTTACTGCCGTCTCTTTCGCATCACTTGTCTCCTAACTGCTCTGCTATTCCCTCTGTTTGCAAAGGCTGAACAATATTTCAACCACACCATGTGGATAATTGTCATCTATCAAACTCCAAGCTGCTTGTAGCTAATGGGTAACTGAGCTAACCCGGATCTAACGTGAGCTAACAAGCTGATGGAGGTAGGGGGCTAAAGTTAGGCGGGCAAAAACTCTGCTACACCCTTCCTTCAAGCTGGTAGAAATTGAACGGCTGTCATTCAAAATGACACGTTTCTAATTTCCAGATGAAACGAGATCTAAAGGTAGTTTAAGGATTAAAATGAGTTTAATCATGTGTATAAACAACTTTTTAAAGACTACAATAGTGACATAAAAGTGTGATTTGATGTACAACATACCATTTGAGCTGCATTTGGTAATAGTTTAATACATTTGGAAATAATAAGCCTGATGGTCCTGTGTTTGCTTCTTAGTGAATGTGTGAGCTTGCAGACATGCTCATTTCCTTCTTCATCTCTCATTTCATGCTGAATCTTTCCTTGAAACGCTCAGAGCACACGCGCCTGACTTCTAATCTTACCCGGTGTTGCAACTATTTTATCAGATGGTGTGAAAACCATCCAGAAACACAGATCTTACCGTAAAAATATGCCAAAATTTTTGAGGGCTTGATTGCTTCACTCCACTTTCTAAAAATAGCCTTGCTTTATTTCATCACATGTAATGGAAAATCTGATTAATGTCACAAAAATGTAGTTTTGACTACATGAGAAAGTCTTACAAGACTCATTTATGCACTTTAAATGTACAAATGTCGTATAAATGAGCATGATGATAATCGATTTACTTTAAAATTAGGGGTGCAGGTAAAACGGTAAAGAGAAAGTAATGTGAGAATTACTCCTCTAGAGCGTGTTTGGTTCTCAAAAAGTTAGAGTAAATCTAAAAACAAGCTTTTATATCCCGTCAAATAAACTCTTTACACAGAGGTGAACAGATTGTGTGAAGCAGCAACAAAAGAAAAAAGAGTTGAGTGAAAGACCATCGATACGTCATTAAAGGAGACATGATGCGGAAAAGGAGATCATAGAAGCAGCAAGGTTTCCTTAAATAAATCGTCTCTATGGAGAAACTTTTCCACTTTCTCATATCAATAAGTTGTGTTTGTACGGATTTGCTGTGTATCAGCATGGCTCATCACTGTGGCCCAAATAAGGTGTTTACATAGAAGCCTCGCTCATGAAAGCTAATTCAATTGCCAAAAAAAAAAAGAAACATGATAATAGTGTTGTAATAATGGCGTTAAAAAATGCCGAGGGACCTAACAGGGAGACAATCGTGTTTCCAGCCTGTCTGTATTCATTATGCTGTCACTAAAACATAATGAGATATTATAAAACAACAATGGGAGTTCAGGCCAATCAGGCCAATCCCCCCCACTCTTCTTTACTAAGACCTCCAATATTTAACCAAAACAAACAAGGCAACACTCTCGTGTTTACATTCCTACTTTCATGAAAATTATACAAAATAAGTATATGAGACAGTTTATTTAGAGTCGTCAGTGTGCATTAGGAGATTATACAGAGGCAGATCCTGCAGCCAGAGCTTTCTGCATCTGGATATGTTTGTAAAAAGATGATTTTTATAAATACACCTGGAATTCTAATGACTACTGCTCTGCAAATATCAGGACTCTCTGGCTGACCTGGGGATTGGAGCACTTGACGTGGACAGGCTGTAGATCAACGTGGAGGCACACTACAAAGGAGTGTCTTCCTTCAGAGCTGTCCTGCAGCTTAGAGGTGATGGCCAGGGTGGAGGTACATCCCATGGGCTCCAGCAGGCTCTGGCTCTGCTGCTTTCCCAACAATGTGTAAATGCTGAACTGGCTCAGGCTTATTGTCCATGGAAAGGCATCACCTGGTGGACACATAAGAGGAGAAATCATCAATATGTGGGAAAGTAACAACATTGTGAAATAAATAATGGCACTTTTCCGCATCTAGGAGAAGCAAAGATGAAGGAGACATCATGAGACTGATCAGCAGGGCCGATGTAGAAGTCTGATGGACTTCAGAAATGAAGGAGCAACTAGTGGAGCTGTGGAAGAAAAAGGTTGTTTGTTCAACTTCTCCTCCAAGTCGTCCTGGTTGTGTTTTCTGCTGGTTTCTATGTTCTTTTCAGGTGACACTTCTGGCTCAATCACAACAGTTTAATTCCTGATTTTTCATCTACGTGTGTGATCTCTAACAGAGAAAACATCTCTCCTTATCATCAATCCTTATGAGTGTACCATCCTATTGGCCCTTCATACAAGCTAAAGGCCAAAGAAGCTACACGAGTCTGAGATAAAGTCCGATCACAACAGATCAGATGTGTTAAAGAAAAGAAAATGGAGCTTCTTTATCAGTCTGCTGTGCTCCGGATGGGTCGGTCCATCACAGGAGACGCGGAGCATCCTCTCAGTGAGGAGTTTGAGTTGATGCCATCAGGGCGTCGTTACAGAAAGCCTTTAGCCACAAAGAAGGTGTATAAAGGATCCTTTATTCCAAACGCGGCCGGACTCCTAAATAAGCATGAAATTGTAAAACTGTGAACTGCAGCACACTGAACTCAATTCAACTTAATTTATTTATTTGCACTGGATATTTTAAAGCTTTTTTATCAACTATGGACTACCGTATATATTTGTGAATATGTGAAATGTGTTTAATGGTGAACTAAAGACAATTTTCCACCATGGTGGACAATAAAGAAAATTTTATTTTTATTTATTTATTTTACTTGCCGTGTCACTTCCAAAACCCCAGCAGTAAGATTGGTTTGATGAGTCAGATAATAAATTACATAGACAATAAATATCACCATGGCTCACCACGAGGGATATACTATAAGGGTATATTTAACAGCCAATAAGGGAGGTTTGAGGGGTGGAAAGCAGCAATGATGATGCTGGTGATTAGCATCAACTGGACCGCTCAGTGATGAAGGGAATCCCAGCAGGTTGTATCATCAGATGACAGCAAAGTGTAAAAAATACAGCTCCAGATCACAATTAATATTTAAAAGTACATAAAAACCAAACAGTGTTGAGTATCCCACAGCTCACGTTTTTATAGCTAAAGCAAATGTTTATTTAACAGGATATTTTGCTCCTCTTAGCCGGAGTTCCTTTTAGGTCTGAATCTATGAAGCTGTTTTCACAGGTAAAACTAATCTGAAGAAAAGTAACAGCAGGAGGAAGGCTTATGTTCAACCTTATGTTGAACATAAGCCTTAAAAAGGTAAAGTGTGGAACATTTACACGGTTTTTGCTGTTGTTTTTCTTTCTCTTCCAACGTTTGTCCAAAGCTGATGTCACTGAAAGGAGGAAAGAAAAGTATGCCTCCTTTTTTCTTCCCCTGCTAAAGCAAAAACAGTTGGACCCTCTAAGTGTTGCTTGTGTCAACTCCACCAGGTGTGCTCGCCACACCGCATGGTCAAAATCTATCTCTCAAAGTCACTCTGCTTAAGTTTGTTTGTCTTTTGTCACGGTAAATGAGTAGTGGTGGGTCAAAGGTGTGCTCTGTGTTGAAAAGACCATAATGATGACGGATTCACATTATACAGCCTACTGCTATTATGAAACCATTCATTTTAATTATCAATTAAAGGAAAATCTAAGTTTTTCCCACCAATTGGAATTACGTTTCTAAAATAGCCATTTTTAACCTATGTTATGTACCTTTCACCATCATTGTTTCTCATTTAAACCTCCAAATCAATCTTTCTGACATCAGGTCATTCGGGGGCCACCATGTGTCTGAGAATGTTTTCGTCTCCAAGTTTTTCAATCCCTAATCTGAGTGTACGTGTCACTAGGAAGAAAACCTACCTTCCTCTAAGATGGGCTTTGAGACAACAAAGGGGAGTTCCTGAAGTGGCTCCATGTACTTGTGTCCAGCACTGAGGACACTAATCTGGGGCAGGCAGACAACCAAAGTTCCCGGCATGGAGGCCTGGTTGTGGTACCAGCTACGGACGGTGCCAGGTATGTCACCACAGATGATCGTGCTCGGAGAGGGGATGCTGTCATTTGGCAAGAACACGCAGCAGGACTGGAGCTCCAACTGGAAAAGGGAGAGAAAAATCATGGGACACATGAAGTTACATTACACAAATAAAGTGTCATTTGATTGCTGGCCATGCAGCTGTGTCAGCCTTTGAGTCATTTTCAGTGAACTGTCCACATGGTCCACATGATGGAGGGTCCCTGCTCAGTATAAAAATGCTCTGCAGCAAACAGAAACTAAGAATAAGTGTGTGTAACACACTGATTGTTACTGGAAAACACTCAAAGGACTGTATTAAACTTTCCTGGTTGGTCTGCCTCATGTGCAGATACACATGCTTGTATGATTGAAACTGATAATAAACTCAACCCAAGTATAAAGGTCTTCACACATGAGGGCTGTCGCATAAGGGTTTAATGTTCAATTTGCTGTAATGAGGGAAAATGATCATATTCTAACTCTTTTTGTTTATACTGAACACAGAACCTCTATTACACATTTACATACAGACTTCCACAGCCTCCAGCTATTTTCGTTTGTTATCATAAACACTGTACAGGTTTGTATACGGAGCCTTTAGTGGAGGCTGTGGGATGAGTCTGTAAGGAAAAGCCAAAAGGAAGAGAAGTTTTTAGAAATATAAAGAAACATTCATTACATTGCTTCTTGTTTTGATCAAAGTGGGGTCAATGTGAAATGCTCATAGTCCCCGCTGAGGCAGCTGGTTAGCAGTGTTACTGGCTGATGACGTACCAGCATGAAGGGAGGACACAGAAAGGAAAAAACCAAGCCGTACGACAGTCAATGACGTAATTAAATATTTACATTTAAAAACTCTGAAGCAGAAGACATTTTTGGCATTTATGCTTCGTAAATGCCGTAATAATAACAGCAAAACTGTCACTGACTAATTTGACCCCAGCTGACATTTGGAAGGATTAATTACCTCGGGACTAAACTAATGCAGAACCGCACTCAGAACTCCTTCAAATATTTGCATATTATACCTGAGCATAAGAGCTTAGCTCAATTACCACCAGACGTACAGATATGTAAAGAATACAAACATAACAAATAGAAAGTAAAGTGATACGTAAACATTTACCGTTTCAAATGGATCATTTGAAAGCACAGCCACGGTTCCACGAAACCAACAGTAAATGACCTATTACAGTCACGTATTTGAGTTTCATGCTGTGTATGATGGTTGACTAAATCTCTCACCATTTATCACCCCTGGGAGTCAACAAATCTAATGAAAACATTCAAATTATTTCTAACCCATGAACGTTTCCACTACTTAAAAGCAAAGGAAAACTGGACTGCCACCAGCGTATGGTTTGCTGGTAGTAGACTATATTTAAATGAAGTCTCTCAACCCATGTTGGAGCTTTTTAGCACCAATGAAGAGTCAAACCCTGCTCTTGATATTTTAAACTTCATAATCATGCTTTAAAGCTTGATTATCACACATTATATGATGTGCTGGTCATCGGGTAAGAATAAACCTGTATTTACACGCGCAACCCTTCATGTGTAAAGTAAACTTAACTCACCAGACGTAAAGAGGTCCTGGTTGTGCTTGATTACTGCATAAGTCAGCATCCTAATGGAGCATTGTAAACCACAGTGACATGACACTAAAGATGTTATTTTTTATCCAAATGTTTCTAGTCATCATTTAGTCTACTTCCTACTAAAATACAACACTGAGAAACAGCAGATCCACATGATGGACCACAAATTAGAGCAATGTTCGGTAAGAACATAACGGGCCAACTAGACAACAGCAGACGAGATATTGTGGAGAGCGATGATTAAATGCTAGATATATGGATGGCTGTCTTACAGCACAGGATGACAGCAAACAGTGTGAGAGGAAAAGTGCAGCTCTGATTGGATGAAGACATCTTGCCCAGCTCTGGATTAAATTGTGCTTATGTCTACTTATTGTAATCCATACTTTTTCCCAGAGGGAACGGTTACTGGCTGAAGCTGTATCCAAGAAACAGTATGGTCAACAAGCAGAGTTAGATCAAAATATAATGACAACTGGAACATGTTCAGAGACAGTAAGCCACTGCCAAAGCTGAGAAAAGGCTCTAAATATGTTATTTTAATAACAGAAAATGTTTAGTAATATTTCATCTACATCTGGGCAAAATACATGGTGTTACAGACAATCAGAGAATAAATATGCTAGATTTGTTTTAGCAAGCGCAACGGTTCATGTAAGAAAACGCTCAAACCCTGTAGTACCATGCAGTCTTGACAGATTAAAATAAAGACCCCCCCTTGGCATCTACAACCCTCATTGAAACTTTATGTTAGAACTGACTGGCCTTCTCTACAATGCTCTGTGTGCCGCCACTGACCTCACCCCCTCTGTGGTCTAACGTTGGAGATGTGACTTACACATAGGCAGAGAAAGACATTCACAGAACCAAAACGAAGACCAGAGAAGCAACAAAGGGCAGGAAAGGGGGGTATTGGCCCTGCAGAGCAGTGCTGACAGATCCAAGAGAGAAACACTCTGAGGTCAGAATGTCCCCAGTGCCTCACTATCTTGACCTTTGCCAAAACCACTGACAGCTTCTCCCCTTGCTATCCAACTTTATATCCCTCTCTCCTTCCATGCTCTGTCCTTTGGTCCTGCTCTCTGATTCAGGGTGGACATAGTGGAAAATCTGTAGAGATGTTGGGAGCAGAGAGCACAAAGAGGACAGAAGAGAGGAAAGGCAGCAAATGAATAGGATGAGGTGAGCAGAGGAACAAAAACACTTCTTTAATTCAATATTATGGAACATAAATTCAAAGGAGAAAGAAAAGAGGAACAAATGATATTTATGTCCACAGGTTAAAATAAAAGCTGTGAGGTTTGCGCTTGAGATCGTAAAGTTCAAATAAGGTTGTGAAAGTTTGTGATTTGTAGTAAACAACATTGCATTTATCAGCTCTGTAACAGGCCAATAAACACTGAGCTGGAAGCAGTTAGCCAGTGTGACAGTGTCGGCCTATCCACACGTCCCTATAAGGCAGGAAAATGACGGGGATGCCAGGCTTTCCTACAACTCGCTTTGCTCCATCACATGCTTGGGAGGCAAAGGGCCACATTTTGCAGTGTGTTCACAAGCCACTCACATGGCTCAGCAAACTAAACGTATTTTTAGCTGGAATAGGAGAGTGGAAATGTATTTTCTGTTAGTGTAGACATGTGGGAATGCAGCATTTCCAAAGTTAGCGAATGGAAAAAAATCTGAAATGAAATTAAAAATAGAAAATGGACTTTAAAAAAGGAAAGAACATCTGAGAGCTGGAGGTATAATTGCAGTACGGAATAACTATTACACAACTTCACTCTCAGATGTGTTCAGGGTAATGTGGAATAAAACAGCAGCAAAAAAAAAGAAAGAAAACCAAAGGAGCACAAAAATATTAGCCTCTATGTTTTAATAATCTCCCACAACAAACAACAATTTCTCATAAAAGGAGTTGTTATTCAGAATGAACCACATTAAAAAGAGGATTAAAATCCAGGTTCGGGTTCAAGCCCTCGATTGGAAGGAGTCCAGAGTGGCAGGTGTGTTCAGATGCAACGATACAAGCTTCCGTAGGGGAAGGACAAAGAGACATAACTGTCCATTTCTTTTGTCCTATGACATCATATCCTTTCAAAGTGAAACAAAATCTTTAGGATAATAAACTGATTTAACTGTCATCAGTGTGGGATGTGTGCTTCAGTTTCCTACCACCTCTAATGACAGATTCATTCAGGAAAAACACTGCTGAACAGTGCGAGTGTGTGCCTGTGTGTGTACTCAGGAGCAGGGTGGATCGCTTACACCGCGCTTTATTAATATACTTCAAAAAACTTTAAACACTTTTCAATTTTGACCAGGAAATCTCCTTTTTTTAAAAAAAGGTCTGAAGCCAATCAACTCCTCATGGGGCTGCACGTGCTGCACTTTAACTGTGAAAACACGCTCAAATGACATACTTATTCATTTACAAAAGCATACGCACACATACATCATGTGTGCTTGCATATTTGCAAAATGAACACACACACACACACACACAAAGACAATATTTAGGAGAAAAAAATCCAGATCATATTCGCTTACCAAAACAACCATTAGTCATTATAAAAGAGGAAAAAGAGCCCATTAGGTTTCAGAATGAAAAGCAAGCAAATACCATCTTGGCTTTAAGCTAATACATCTGAATTAACGCCCTGCAAACAAGTTCTACGCTTAGGGAACCTTCCTCCTAATGATACTCTTGCTGAGACTTGCCATGATGGAGTAGTTGTGAAGCTAACAACACAACGCTGCTTAAGTTACAAGGTTAAGTCCTGCTGCACTGTAGTGCAGTTAGCTCAGAACAACAAGAAGGATGCTGCATCTGCTCACGACGAAAAAGTAGAACAAGTAGAAGCTGTTTGAGAGAAAAAGACAAAGCAAAAGCTTTATTTTTACATCAGCGTATGAGCTTCTTTAAACTTCCTGCAATGTCTGCATAAACATTTTGTCTTCTGGTAAATCTGTGGTGGAAAGGTCTGTAGGGGCAACAGCATCACAACCAGAGGCCTAAAAGGACTGAACAAACGGATCCAGAAGGCTGGTTCTGTGACGGGGTAACACTAGTTCTGACGGGATGGTCAGTCAGAGCTTCTTCATGTAGCGCCAAGGCAAAAAATTATAGCAAAGAACTTTTTGCCAGTAGACTTGGATCATCTATCAATAAATATTTCTGCAATGAAAAAACAAATATTCTTTAAATCACTCATTCACTTGTACTCATGGTTACTTAGTGCAATTTGAAGACAACTTCGATGACACCAAAACGGCAATTAAGTGGTAGCTCACTCACATCCTCCAGCAGTCCACACAAATAACACCAAAGTTAAAAAACAAACAATACATTAAAAAACAACAAAAAAAAGTCATTTCATCACGAGTAAAATCCTTGTGCTGGTATTACGTGAAAAACGAGCTGACCTTAGTGTAATATCTAACAGTACACAGAAAATGTGGGATGTGTACACTGGAGAAGAATTTAAGTAGCATTAAGTAGCAGCGAACCTGAGTGTTACTGCTCTGTATACCTCACACCACCTCACAGATCTCCACACTGATGGACACAAGTAAAAGCTGTGCCAGAGACCTCTGACTGAGTCTGATTATTATATAGTAGGTAAACAATGATTTAGAAACTGGCATGAAGCCTTTCTCTTATGTCACATCATGAAAGTGGATCTGCTTACACATCTGCATACTCATACACAGACTATAATGCTGCCAGGGTTATGGGTCAGGAAGCTATCAGCTAGCTAACAGGTAAACAAAAGGGCAGCAATAATGAAACTGCTTTGTTTTATTTCTATTTTAGCATCTGTTAAAAATCCTTTTATCCCAGTAAGTCAGACTTCTTTCCCTTTTGTTGTTGCTCAGTTTTACTCCTGATCACTTCTCTGCACCATCCGCTAGTGTTCAGAATACAACCACATGTTTCAACCCTGTTTTAAATCTTTCAGCCTCAATATCCTCACAAAGCATCCCACACATCCTCTGTTCTGAGCAGCAGTTGGAGTCTATGACCTGTCCTGTGTAGTATTTCTCCTGAGAGTGAAGACGGTTTATCTGGTTCCAGCAGAGCAGGTCCTAATAGAGAGGAAGCTAAGGGCCAAACACACTTAGGCTTTAAAAGGCTGAAGCCATGTGGAAATGGCCTATATAACCACGGGAGGCTCTCAAGATCTGCCGGGCCTTGCCAGTAAATGACAGAGCACCGAGTTAGATTGAGGACAGCCTGTAATAGCCTGTCGAGCAATTCAGAAGGCCAGTGGAGTAAATTATCCTATTAGACATTGATTCTCAATAATACGATTAAACGTTCCAGATTGCCAAGCAGAAAAATAGAGAAAGTTTTGAGACATTGCACTATCCGAACTGATAACACTCACTCTGCATGAACTCTGTTTAAACTGTATTTTCAGCTGCACAGATGTCTTACTGCACAGTACCGACAGCACTAAAAGCAATTAATGCCCTTGGCATCTAACGCGACCCAGACGGTGAAGTACACGTGTGACATTTGTCCTGTGGTGCTGTGGACATATCCGCTGTTAGGCTTATTGTTTTCCTTTCACTGTGGGGAAGAGAAACTTGGATGTCCCAGCTCTCCACAGACCTTCGCGGAGCATGAACTTTGCAGGTCAAGATCAGCCCTCTGTAGAGAGACCCCACAACTAGGGAAGCACACACGAGCTTGTGCATCAACGAGCACGTTTCAGCACACGTAGCATGTGTGCACTCGTCTTCTCTATGCACAATAAGCAAGCTATGACACACAGGAAACCACCCAGAGATAGAGAATAGGAAATTAGAAACACCCTCTCAGCATCCCCAGTGAAAACATTTGCAACTCTGGAGCTGAAAAACCTCAGCGGAGGGATCGGCAGCAAACGGAAAACACATCCCTTTGTTTTAAAAACCTGATACCTCTCCAAATGTAATCTTCCTGTGCCTGCACCAGACAGGACACTGTGTTTCCTAAGTGGCCGGCTGGATGAACAGAAGGTTCACAAAGCAAACCCCTCACTCCACCCACCCACCGTTAACCTTCTGCTCCCCTCTCTTTTCCATATCTTCCTGGATTTTCTGCTCCGTCCAAAAACACATTTGGAAGAGGGTAACAGCGTAAACAGTGTCTCCCTGCAAGTCAACATGATTAATGTCCGTACCTGAAGATGACACCGCGCAGATGTGTGTTGCGGTGCGCACATGTACACAAGGATTTGGCAATAATCCCAGAAAGCAGATCTCTACCCTGATGTCCATGAGAAAAGCACTTGAGCTTGATGCATCCTGACAACAGATAGGCATGGTCTCACCCACATGCCACCACAAGCACTAAGCTCGTGGCCTGGCACGGCAGCATAGCCAGGCAGCCAGCCATCCCTGTGGCCCCGCATTCCTCTCTCCTAACACTGCTTACAGAAGCTGACAAGCTCTGGAGGTCTCCCTGGCCGAGGTGGAAATCTGCAAAAATAAACGCTTTAGGTGACATGAAGGCTTTGTTTGTTTCTGCTGGCCTGGCTGTTTGTGTTAGCGCGGTGGGTTAATTGCAACTTTGATCGCTGCGTTTATTGATCCAACAGTGGCCTTAGGAGTGCGGCTGGCCAGGCCTGCCTTGCCTACTCCCATAGTCTATCCTAAACAATCCCCCCCATACAACGCCCCACCTTGGTGAGCCAATACAGACAGGGTCTAATGGGGTGATCACACCAAACTAAAGCTGAGAATGCACTCGGAGAGTGGTAACAACTGGAAGTACTCTGCTGTGATAGCTGAGCTGGGACAAGGATTTATAGGATGAGATCTCTTAGTTGAAAGAGACAGCCTGTTAACTGGGAATGAGGTAGAGTGACTGGAATTGACAAGGTTTGCAAGACTCGGAGTATAACTGAGAGCTAAGACTAATTCTTTGACACCCAAAGCCGGCTGGACTAATGTTTGGCCAGATGTAAAAAAATAGGTTTGGCTTGGTTTATGTACAGTAGTGGTATGGCCAGACAATTTAGCCTCAGGCTTGCTGAAGAGAGTAAAGGTGCCTGTGATTATGTTATGCAGCATGTAATACAGGCCAAATTGGATCAGATGGTGATGGACTGCAGATGCATAAAGGTTTTATGGGCTAACTCTGGCAAATTTTCACCACTACTGATTTATGTAGTGTGACCAAATGAAGTAGGCTAAACTGGGCTGTTTTAAACCCCAACTGATCTGTTTTAACCTGTTTTTGGCATCGCTTGCTTTTCCTCCCAAAGACAAAGGGTGAACACTTCAACAAATTAACTCCAAACAAGCTTTCCCAGATATGTCGAGGACATTCATTTCTGAGGTGGATCAGAGTTTTTTCATCTTATAAAATCAAGATCAGCTCCAGGTCTCCAGGCCTCGGAGATTCAAGAGGGTTACTGAAACAAAAGAAGCTGAGTAAGCACTTTTCCAGTGCCGTCCGTTGAGAGGTCACATATGCATGTGCTTCTATAATGGCTGTGAGGTCATCGTGTATTGACACAGCGGTAAATGATGGAATGAGATGGTGGCCACACATGCACATTAACACACCCATCACCATGCGTATGTGTGCAGACATAAATCCACAAACTGTGTTCTCAAATGACAAACAACTCAAGACACATCTACTGTTACATCATGGGGTTTTGATTTAGATCAGGATGTACCAGAGCATCTAATCAGAAGAGAATGTTTGGATTTCGCTCATTCTTTTATTTTTATCCATCTACATTGCTCAGTTTTCCTACACGTGCCAAGATATTAGTAGCAACTTATCGGAGCACTTTTAGCATTTCGTGCTGATCTTTCTCTTTTTTGCCCATAACCAATCACTTTCTATTAAATAAGCATCAGATAAAACATATAAGTAATATGTCTTTTATTGATCAGACTGTGGAAAGTCATGTAGAAAAAAAATCATTTAACTTTATTCTCAAGGTTCCCTAAAAAGCTAATAATGTGGCAAACTGCAACAGTCTGCCATGTAAAATATGCATCATGTTAGTGAGTCTATCTGTCAGTGTGACTGCATGTAGTGCAGACAAGGAATTTTTCACACAGAATGGAAATATTTCCAGAGCAAATATGGAAAGAAATCTGTAATAATAAAGCATTGACCAGGATGCTCATTCAGACATGAATGCTTCAAGTTTAGACGCCATCAGATTAATGAACAGATTTAATGACTGGAGGAAGACCAGGACCCAATGCTGAAGCACTGCGCTGCCTCCACCAGTTTATCTTCAACCTCGTACACAACAAGCTGTCATATGAATGAATGAATGAATGAATGAAAAATACTTTATTGATCCCAGAGGGAAATTCAAATTGGGGTAGTTTTGTTAATACAAAAAAATAGTTAATGAAACAGTTCTTGCTGGGACGGTGTCGTCCACACAGGAGTCCATATAATCCGTCACACACTCAGTCAAGCTGTTGATGTCCTCTCCTTGAGGACCACAGAGGACACTCCAGTCTGCTGTCTGGAAGCACCATCTCAGAGCATCCTCAGCATCGTTAGACCAGGT
>JBAMHV010000006.1:24682415-24696742 GCA_037177535.1 Pseudomugil gertrudae | reverse complement strand
TCTTCTATGGTATTTGTCTTCTTCTGTGGTTTTCTGCAGACTCCGCGCAAAGTGTCTAGAAACTCACGTTGTGCGGGGGACCCCTCCCATATTAGAGGATCACGACTTGTAATGGAAAAGCAGTCCAGTACAATATAGTACTGCCCGGGCCGGTAGAGTCACGTCGCGCAGGTACTGATGGAAAAGCACCTTTAGATCGGTCTTTTGAAGTGGAGAATTTTTCTCCACCTCTTTCACTGGAGGGTGAGCAAGGCTTTGTGGAGCCCAGCGGGACTGAGCCCTATCTGTTTGAGCCACTAGCTCAAGATGATGCTGAGGCAATGCCCGAAGCCGGCGTAGCCGAGGCATTGCTGGACAGAATAAGCCCCATTTCTGAATGGTAAAGTGATGCTAGCGGCAGCATTGCTAATATAGGTTTAGTTCATAATAACAAACTTCTCAGAAAGTGTACATGTAGATGTAAATGAAACTATGTGTAGTACAGCTTATTAACTAAAAGCTGTAAAGTGTAAAACTATTCTGTATCCACAGGTGCACCTGTGGTCACTGCAGCTCCCTGTCTCCCGTAGACAACATTTGTTGTAGAGAGATACCCAAGGTAGAATAATAAAGACCTGTGGTTGTCAAATCTTTTACACCATGTAACATTTTAAATACATGTATATTAAAAATTTAGGATTTTCATAACATATAGAGATAATTCTGAGACTAAATCAAACCAGGTATTAACCAAAACTAAACTTGCTCTAAATGACTGTAAATATACTGGTATAATCATGTCGAAACTGGAACAAAACTAGAAATAAAGACAAAATTAATCAGGTTTAAATCATGTGCAATCTTATCATTTATGAACAGCAATCCCTTTTATCTCAACACTACTGTTCCTACTCCTCACTTTTAAATAGCCTGAATATTTTACACTTCCAAAGATCCTCGCACAACCCACTTTAGTTTTAGATGACAAACTCAAACATAAGTGTTATAATAATGTTATCCATATTTAAGAAAGCCTGAGCATTTTACCCTTGTAAATAATGTGGAAGTGTTGTAATCCAAATTCCAACTCCTGACTCGCAACAGGGGGCGAGATGAGACCCACAGCCTGTAACATAGGCAAAACCAAGATGTACCGCTTGGCCAATAGGAAAATTCAACTGCAGTAGCCACACTTCAACACTTGGAGGGCAGCACTAAGACGGTTTCTCGAATTAAACAAGTTTACACAAAAATGGCAAAATTACAATCACAAAATTTAGTCTGTTTATCAGCAAAAAAAGTAGTTTGGCGTGTTAGTTACTCTTTAAATAATGAAAATGGGAACCCACACCCCCCCTAGGGACTTTTCTGCTGCTGCCCTCTACATCTCTCTCTCATGATACATAAAGACACCACAGATGCTACGTTCAAAACTGAATTAAAACACACTTGTTTTACTTTGTTTTCAACAAGTAACTTGTTTGAATCTGCTTTTCATAATGACTTTTTTTCTGTTTGTTTACTTCTCTATTCTGTTTTATGTGTTTTGCCATCTGTTTACTGTACTACACATCTCTGAGCTCTGAAAATCATCATCATCAAAATCTTGTTTAAATCGAAGAACAATCGAAGTTTATATAAAAAATGTGCAGCTGTGTTACTTACAAACATAATAATCCAAAATGGAAAACTCTACAGTGCAGAGGAACGTCCATAAGCTCATTCAGTCATGCACCTCACATGATTACTCTGCACAGATTTGTCCATTTAACAAAAACAGGCAGGAGGATGCCAGCGTAAGCGCTTTCAGCACTTACTGATGTGCTTCAGATGGGACTGGTTGTGATGTGGTCTCTGCTAACTGGTCCAGGAAAGATGCGGGAAGCAGGCAAACAGTGGAGGCACTTAATTTTCCAGTTAGATTATTAAACAGAACATTTCCACGTAGCCAGAACCAGAGAACTATGAAACACTGTTAATGTGTGTGTGTAAAAGCTGTTCCGACAGCTTGAATGTGCAGGGTTTAGTTAAAGCTCCGCTCTGTGCTGGAGCTCAGCCTGTAATCAGGTGGACAGGAAAATGTGGAGACGATAGATTTTGGGTGTTACAAACATTTCAGCAAGACAGATTGATGTGGACATGTGCTTGATCTGTTACCTTAGAAAGAAACAAACGAGCACTGGGTCACAACAGATGAATTTACCGTGAAATTCAGTTGATCACTGACTGATGGGAAACCAAAGTGAATCCAACCCAATGATAATCTACTTTGGTACCTGCAGAGTAAGTCGTTTAACAGCATCCCAGGCATGCGTGATCAGTTCCTTCATTCGCTCCTCTGAGGTACTCCATGACTCCTCAACTGCGCTGTCAGGCATCACCTTCATTGGGATGGACAGAGGACGTGACTCTGGAAGGAAGAAAGAAAATTACAAGATGGAGGGAGCCCTGGATTTGAGCTTTTCCCTCATAAGCAATCACATTCTGCCTGTCATGCACAGTTTTTTCAGAAGCATAGACACCCAGTAGTGATGTCAGATTTGTTGAAATATTTAGCTCACTGCTGGAGTAACCTCTTTACCACAGAAGTAATGCAGCACCCTGTAAAGTCTTAAACAAAATCACTGTTTCATTTATTAACATGAGGAAATGTACTGTCCTGCATTTATCCTTTATTTAACCCTCTTTCAGATTCTCTGTTATTTTCATTTGCTGTACAGGATCATGTTATATGATGTTTAACTGACACTTCATTGAGGTGATGTCATGTTGGCACTCAGGTTTCTTGTCTCCAACAGTGGGAGAGGGAACTGTGAGAACTGGGACACATACTGGTGCAGACATGATTTGTCCTCGCGCGCCTGCTGTGGTCCAGACGAAGGATGATTGTCTGTGCTGACACTCATGGCAACAGAAATGGCACATCAACAAACATCCACAATTAACCTTTCCTGTAAAACGTCTGCACCGGGAGGTCAGACGGCCCCAACGTTGGACAGACGGGAGGAGGCAGAGGAAAAGAAAGTCACTGATGTTCAGGAGCAGAACAGAGGAGAGGGATGAGACTGAACACAAAGCTTACTAGGTTAACCGGAGGTCTGTGAATGTTAAAGTCATCAGGCCATAAGAGGTTAGAGAAGCGGAGGTCTCTCTGAAGACACATTAAGACATATCATGATTTAAAGGTTTGCCTTGCTCAGCAGCTCTATCCCACAGTTGTCATGAAATAGCGCTGATGTCACAGCAATATGGTGCCTGCTAAAGGCCATGCTCACAAATATCACAAAATGGTCGGCATGGCAATGGGAAATAGAATAGATACTATAGTTTTTGGTTGCTGTGACAACCCGTCTAAAATGTGTGGATCTGTGTTTTTTGTGTTTAATGACTGAGATGGCAGGTTCATGTGTATACTTTGCATATGTGTGCAATGGAAGGAATCAGACTATGGGTCATGACCACTGCGTCTGGAGTCTCGCAGCATCTTCTCACGCTCAGCTTCCAGGTGTCTTTGGCACTTGGGGACTATTAAATAGAAATAGTATTTGTCATGATGCCTACGATCAGTGTCAAACAGCATATTTTTTTACACCAGGCAAACTGATCTACCCTTTCCTGCCGTTACTCATCACCTGCGTTTCTCCGTCTGCTGTAATGTCCACACATTCAGGTTGCGTTGAAGCCATGTTTGTGTTTTAGTCTTCCTGTTAAGCTTTTCCAGTTGTCTGGTCAAGGCAAACATCGTTTGAGAGATGGGGTTTCCCTTTATGGAAGCTGTGTTAACATCACTGCCTGAGATCTACTGAGCATGACTTTCTTTTAATTAAATATAATCTGCATCCTCTTTATAACTTTGCTCATTGTTGCCTCATGTGAGACATCAATACCTAACTAAATACTCTTACCAAATCAGAACGTCCTATAAAATCATGCTGCATAGCTACACATACTTTCCTGAAACAACATTAAAAAGCACAAAAGAAAAAAACAGACGCTAAAATACACTCACCCACACCCTCTCCAATTATTACAGATGAAATCCTAAAGTAAATAAAGACCACCCTTTTGAGGTTCACAAACATCAATCCTGGTTATACACACACTTGTGCCATGTTCCTCCACTTTCCCAAAATATCCTATTACGTAGTGTTAGGAGGTAGGAGTGCCTTGCATGACTACTGCAATGTGTGAGCACATTTAAATGAATTTTTAATGATACTAACTAGGACGGCGTGCAACATGCAGCTCATATAAACAGCCCATTTCCTGATGAAGATGCATCTCTTTGTTGCCACAAAGTCAAAAGCAGGGCCAACAATGGGACAGGTAGAGCTCTTAACATCAAACTCAACGTGACTCCAAACCTGTACATCTAAAGCCAACAGTAGCTTCAAGCATGTTTTTCAAGCTGCTGTTCTCGGTCTCAATAGTTACCTCACCCCACACGTGCTCTTTAAGTCTTCAAATTATTATTATTTTGAGAAAGACCACAAATTTAGTATCGTTTGCAATGACAGCACTAATCCTGGTAGATCCATGACCCAGAAGAATCCAGGGAGAGGCATTTCTGATAACCATTTTAAATGTTTTATGTTACTTGTGGATGGAGTGGGATTGCGAAATTTCTTCCCTGGAGAGGATCTGTAAGGCTAATCAGAAAGTGTGCTGAAGTACAGCATAGGCAGTAACAGTGAAAAGACTGGTCTGCATGGAGCTAAATACCATTCCAGGACTCTGTTTGTTAATCCTGGGGTCATTATTTGGAGTGAAGCTGCCATATCTTGTTATAGTAACTTGGCGCCTGCCATTTCTGCAGAGGGGAATGAGAGATGAAGGGAGGGACACAGCATAAGAAAGAGATCTAAATTCAAATTAAATAGAAATATGACAGCAGTGCCCAGAGCTCTTAAACCTGCCCGAGCCTAACAAGCCTTAAGAGTCCTCTTAAAGTGGGGTTATTGCCCCTGCCTTGTGCCATCTCAGCCATGTCCTCATGTTAACCCTCTGCTCAGCTATTAGGTTAACATGCCATTGGCCAAACTGATCATCTGCTCTTTCCTTTTTGTTTCATTCCCCCTCTCCTGCAGCACTCCTCCTATGCATCTCTCTTAGCATTCAGCTGGTTTGTGGAGCTGCCAGTTCAGTTCCTTATGGTTATTCCTCATCTCTTTAACAGCTCCATCAAATCAGCCAGCGAGTGAAAGGCCTGTGTCGTTGAAGCAAGTGATCAGAGGCTGGAGCACCGGTACGACACCGACTTCAGCGTGAGAAACAAAATCATTGTTGCTTCATTTCACACAGTACAACAAAACACTGCCACAGTCCAATAAAAAGGCCGTAAAAATGTGTCCGGATGTGCTGCGCGGTGCATGTAAATCGCACATCATTTGAAACGTGCAACTCACAAACTGAACACGCATGAATGCGCATAAAGTGGCTGCATGTCCCACAGCCACACTGAAACACTAACATCATAACGGTGTCAGTAAACTCTCCACTACTGATTTAACAGGCTTCATAACAACACTGCAAAGCATCTATACATCTTTCCCGAGTGCTTGAGGAACTCAGCCGTGAAACAGCTTCAATGAGGGATTCTGGCATTTCCCCATGCAGGCTGCTATCTTTCTGGTATGTTCCCTATTATAAATGGTTTACAGTGAGTTGAAGTGTTGTATATTCTGCTACAGCTGCGTGCAGAGGCAGCAGTGGGGCTCTTTAAAAAACCCGCCTGTCTATTTGTTTTGGATGCGAGTTATTGTTTATTTAAATATTTACATTTGCTCCATTTGTTACGCCATTGTCGAAGCCCCACATTAAAAGCAGTGTTGTGCCAGAGCAGATTGGCATTTTTTAGATTTTATTTAGATTTATGTACAGATTTCTACACATAATGCATAGAAAGTAAAGCTTCATGTCAGGTTTTAAAGCCCAGCTCACTGACGAAGACTTGTCAGGTCAGATAAGTGAAGTTATTTTAATTCCCCTGGCTGATGGGAAAATAAGAAAGGATTAAGCATACTTTTCTAAATTCAATTGTCTTTCTGTGCAATGTACGCTTAAAAATGCAAAGATAATCATCTACAACATGAAGAAACTCCTGCTAACCACACATATGACACAGCATGAGAAGAATTTCAACAAAATGACAGGTTTTTCTCTTTGTGACATCAGGAGCTTTCAAAACATCCCATGTGAAGTCATCCAAATGCAGTTTTTACTCCCCTACTTTTACCTCTCCCATGTTACCAAACCCCCACGAGCCTCTGCTAATCCATGCTTCATGTGATGAACCACAACTCAACCCCGACTTCCCCCCTCTGCTCCTCTCACTTAAACCTCAAAAGCCACGGCCAACATCCACAAGGCCTAGTGCCGTTATCATCTACGAAAGCAGAGGCGGATTCATCAGGACACATCTATTCCCCTGCAGGCCGTCACTGAGAGGTTTGCACGGGCTCATCCGGGTTTGAAGGTCAGTAAAGAAAAGAGGCCCCGCAGGCTGCAACCATTCTTCTGAAGGCGGCAGGGCTTTCCATCTCATTATTCCTGTTTTTTTTTTTGTTTTCTTTCCCCACTCCGACCATCATTACCTTGATAAATGATTGACTTTACCAGAAAAATTAAACTATATAAATAACTCCACAATGAAAATATTATCCCTGTCTGAAAAGCACACAGCAGCCAATAAAAACCTGCCTGACTTCCATCAGGCTACTTGGGTTTGGATTATCGTTATGTATGACTGTGCAGTTCTGCCTGGCATCCTCTCATCAGTTCCCTCTCTCTTTTACATATGTATATATTAGTTTCACTCAGCTGTTTATTCAACCAAAACATATCAATTTGTCTCCCCAGTTTCATGGTTGGGTCATCCATCTCAACCATGAAAATGGGATTCTCTATTTTGCTCCCAACTGGGCCCTAATTTATCTCTCCATTTAGCTATTCAGTCAGTCAAATTGCTTGTTTCTTTATGTTGAATCTCTCCTGTTAAACTGCCTAAAAGTTAAAAATGTGAGGGTTTTTTGGGTGGACAAGCAAGCCTTTGCCATCATCAGGCAATGTCCCTCACTGCAGAATAATAGCGTAAAAATTGACACTTGTCTGTTTTGTGTCCCTCCAGTAAACAGGGAAATGATATCTAATCCCTTCAACCAGACCACAAGCAGCAAGAAACAAAGACCCCAGTTCCCATTCCAACTTTTAGGGAGCAAAGCCAGATATGAGGATACATTTCTCAGCTAGAAAAGTATGTTTTCAGAGCACCAGCTGCTAATTTTAGGACAGAAAAGAAAAGCCGGTGGGATCATTACACTGGTAGATGTTAGAGAACAATGAGAAGCTTGGGATTTGGGAGGCTCTTGATCAGAAACGCGGTGTTGCTGCCAACAAGAACATTCATTAGGGACAAATAAAGAAAATACTTAGAGGCTAGTTTTATGTGAACCAATTTGTGGAGTAATTGTGTGGGCAGACAGAAATCGACCTCAAACTGAGGAGAAATGACTTGTTTTCAAAGCTGTCTCTCCACAGCTTCTCTTGTAAAGGATAATCACGCAAAAAAAGACTGTTAACGCTTCTGTGATGATGTTTCTAAGCAACATTCAAACAAACCCGCCGCGATGCGAGCTAAATGACCAATGTTTTATTTATAAATGAAGTCAAAACCTCCTGCTGCAGAGTCAAAATGCCAGCTTATTCACACCATAGGATTTAACCAGTAAATCTGGTGTACATCATTATCGAGGATAAACCGGTTCAAACAGTAATCTGATTCCTTACATGATGAAGTACCAACCCTTCAGTCGTCGCAGATTTTGTGTGTTTAGCATCATGAAAAAAACTGGAATAATTTTTCCCAAAAGCTGTGTTCAAAGTCAACAAGCTTCAAACCATCTCATGCAGCCTTGGTTCGCTAACGTAGCGGGGTCTTGTAACGCATACTCCTTGTGTTTACCAAACCAAATGACCAAATCCAGAGACGGAAATAAGAAAGAGAGAAATATTTTGTTGCCAAATTGGAGCTGAGTGGATCCTGGTCGTGAGATTCGAGCCGTCCCACAGCCCCAGTATGATATCACCTCGCCCTCAGTGCTTCCAGTGGAAATGATCTGCAGTCATCTGGTTCTGTGTGTCTCTGTACATTTGCCTGCACATTAACAAGCACCTTCCAAAAAGCAGGAAAGTCCCCTTGATTACTAAAGTACTGTAGCTCAGCTAAATGTGGTTAAAAAAACCACAAGGTTCCTTTACAGCAATGAAGTACTCAGGTATTATCCAAGAGGAATCAGTCAAATGAATATATATTTTATTGTTGTTTTCTCTTTGTTGTGTTTAAACATTACAGCCCCAAAGGGGTTCTGGCTGTGTTCATATCACTATATGTGGGTCTATGACCAGAGTATTTCCTAATACTTACGTGCTTCTTGCCATCCAGCATCATGACATGGTAAATTAATTTAAAAAAATGGGCTGAAACAAGTTAAAAACGGGCAGTTTCACATGTAATGCTGTTTTTATCTGTTTGTGCAAAAACCTCTGCAACTAAAAGTAGAGTGGAGACATGCATTTGTTATTTCTTAGACTTATTTATGATGCTTTTTCTTTTAAATTGCAACTTTAAATGATCAATTTCCATCTTTGTGTAAGAGGCCAAAGCTGAGGTGTGTGTTATATATCAGTGTGGACACTAATAAATGGAAAATGTGTATAAGAAAACCTTTTCCCTGACTAACAACCATCTCTATGCATTGTTGTTGCAGATCCATGTTGCTCAGGCACTGAAGCTTTAACATACGTACTGATGGAAATGCTTTATTTAATAAAACTTACCCCATTACAGCCAAATGTCTTCTAAAAGGTCAAGTTTTCAGAAACAAAAAGCTTCATCTGAAGCAACTATAAACACAAGATAAAAACTATCTGGGATGTCCAACATTCTGCTTTTTGATACCTTTTAAAAACATAATTTTACGTGTCTGGGAACCGTTGATGCACTGTGCAGTACAGGAACTATGCATGCATGTTACATCAAGTTAAAATGGATTAAAAGATTAAATCTAACATTTTAGCATCTGCAGCCCCTCACTGACTCATGGAAAATCTTGAGGAGAGTCCACAACTGAAGCCGCATCCAAGTTGCATTCAGGCACTACACTTTAGAGCTATATTACACAGTCATGTTAAATAGTTGGCAGCAATGTACGAGTGTTATGACGCCTTTAAGAACCACATGAGGTGGTTTCGACAGCGAGTTGAACAGCAGTACCAGTGGCAGCCCAGTTGGCTGCTCGCCTGTGTTGAACCAGAGAAATCTTATGTGTTTATTCACTGTGCATCCCTGTGAATGGCAGGTCATATGCGTGTTGACTCCAATTGGCAGGGAACCTGCAAATCTTTCCTCTGTTTACCTAAACAAATGACTGAAGACTGAAAAATAAAATATCTGCTGCACTGATTAGAAACCCCCTTTGAGCGAGCCCTGTGAGAAATGATATGCCTGCAATAAACCTGCAAATTAAATCAACCTTGTCTTATATCCGGACGTTTATTTGGAGTCGTGTTAAAACAAGTACATTACATCTATTAAGGACGATGCCAAATTATAATTTAGGATGAAAAAAAAGTTGGAGTTTGTAGCTACTTCATGAAAGGAAAGTTTAGTTGGTTCAAACACCCAGAATCTCTTCCTCAGGACTGTACATGGAAGTGTTCCTGTGGAACTCGGATCACCTTCACATTTCAATAAATTATCAATGTTTATTAACCCCATGAAAACGTTACCATGCACTCTTTCATGTCCACCTTGCCAGTACAGGTTTGGACCCTTTTTTTTTTTTACTTCAAAACTGCCTTAAATTGCAGCTAAATCTGATCCTACCATCTCAATGTGGAGCTGAACTCATCAGACCAGGCAATGTTCTCTTCATCTTCTATTGTCCAGTTTTGTGCATCTGTGTGAATTGTAGCCTCCTGTTCCTGTTCATAGCTGACAGGAGTGGCACCTGATGTGACCTGCTGCTGCTGTAGATCATCTGTTCAGAGATGACATTCTGCATAATGGAACCAGAGCTTATTTGACTTCCAGTTGGCTTCCCATCATCTCCAACCAGTCGGTTCATTCTCCTCTGACATTAACAGAACATTCTGGTCTTGACAAATCAAATCACTTTATCTGATAGGAAATTCATTCATGCATTTTGTTCATCACTTAAAAACAATAGCAACAAGACAACTGCTACTCACTGGGTATTTTCTCTTTTCCAGAACATTCTCTGGTTCATAAACATATCACGGATGTATTCTGGGCCGAAACTGTTCTGGGATTTTGTTACGCAAGCTGCTTATTGCCGACACCTGGCGGTCAATCTTCTCTCCTGGTGGCCGGCACTATGATTGGCTGACGCAGACACACCTCCGTTTTCGCTCCCTCGATTGGTCCCTCCGGAACCAATCACAACTCCCACCGGCATCTACCCCGGAAATAAAGGCTGCCGTCTTCATTCAATCGAGGAGCAACTGTTAACAGCCAGTCTGCTCCCGACTTGTAAATTAGAGTGCTGTTTTGGTCGTTAGAGTAGCCTAGCTACCTGGTTTTGGAGAGCGTACCTTTTTTAGGGTACATTTGTGCTGGGCTAGATTAGCGTTTTTATTGTATAGTTTATTGGAGCTGCTCCTTCTTGTGGTAATCTACTTTGGTCTTCTGTTTTTGTTTTCTTATCTCTTATGTCGCCCGGTTGGGTTGTTTTCATTTTTGTTCGAGCAGCTTCGCTAAACCCAGCTTTGCTCTAGTGGTTTCGTGTTTTCATTTAATATGTACAATAAACATTGACTACCTTTTTTTAACATCTGGTCCACGCCACGTCTTTTTGTTACGCCCTTTATCATACCCCAACCTGGGTCGTAACAGATTTACAAACCACCAGCAAGATTTTAAAATCTAATCTTTGACTGGCTTGAAACCAGTGTAAAGATGTTAAAACTGGTTCAGTGTGTTCAGCATTTTTAATCAAGATCAAGCAATTAAAGAGTTGGGCATAATAAAATGTCTGGTAAGTGAATGTTTGTAAATGTGTGTATAATCATAAATTAATTTTAAAAAACTGTCCCACAATTTTGGGACTGAATAAAGTTTAGTCAATATTGTCTGTCTGCAAATGAACTACCTGAGTGCCAAATATCTGTATCTGCATGGTAACGTTTGTCTTCACATTGGAAATAAAGCGTTCTAAAAGACATTGATATAATCTCAGTTAAAAATCCTGAATGTAAACCAGGAAACCAGTAAATCAAACATTCTCCAAAAGATGTCGAGGAGTCCAGATTTGAAGACTGTGACATCGAGGCTTTTGTTTCAAACCAAAACATGGCAGGAAGAGGGTTTATGTAAGAAGTGCTGCTTCCCTGCAGTGTTGAGCTTCACTCTATCCAGATCCACTGGCTGCAGCTTCGCCCCAATTAAAGCCACAAGGGCTAAATGCTGCTGCCCTTTTCTCATGCTGACTGCTTGTGGAAACAATTTGTAACTTTTCATTACTTCTCCTGTAACACCTCACCAACCTTCTTGTATTTGTTGCACCACTCCAATATGGATGACGAGGGGGGCACCAAGGCTTGACATGGTGTTTTCTCTTTACAAGAGGAATATTTAGATATTGAGTCTTAATCAGAATTTGCTTCTAACAACAAATGCAGGACAACAGTAAGCAAGTACATGAACAGCGCTCAGGGGCGGCTGGTATAAGTGGGCTAACAGGGCTTAGCCTCCCTGGATGTCTCAGAAAAGATGAAAAAATAATACATTAATGAATAATTTTTTAAAAACTGTTCTAATTCTTGATTAACCAACAATACCTAGAGCAAAACTAATAATAACACAGAGCAAAATTTAAACAAAAAAACACTTAATCTTTTAAAAATGGCCTAATTATTTACAGCCCAAATGGATCAACACAGTTTCACTGGACTCTGCGTGATTGACAGGTAGTGTGACACGCCCCCTTCAGTTGCTTCTCGTTTGGGATAAATCTGGGCGAATTTCGACCAATGATGGATCACTTGTGAGGAAAGAGTTCTGTGGAGCTGAACTCAATGTAATGGCTGTAACAGAGTAAATCCACGCCGGACGCAGAGGTCTGACTGTGTCTGTGGCCGCTCAGTGCTGCAGCATCATGATCGAGCAGTCTGAAGCTCGCTTTGAGAAAACCTGACACCTAATGTTGTTTGAACTGATAAATCCAGAACGGTTTTCACAGTTTAAGGCCAGTTTTCCCCAAAAACAACTGGATGTCGCATGTGAACATTTCCCAATGATCTGCAAAGAGAAACTAAAGGGTGAACTGATCTTATAGGGTGATCTAAATCTTGTATATACCACAAGCTGTCACTGACAGCGCTTTAATAGACACAATTTGAAGCCAGATCTAGCGTCCTCTGAACCAATCATATGCAGCAAAACTCCATGTGTGCCAACTATAAGATCCGGACCTCTTTGTTTTCACTTATGACCTCTACCTGGTGGTAGATAGACATCCAGACATAATGACTAAGATAAATAAGCCATAGCAATAACAAAATAACAATAGAAAAGCTTAAAAAAAACAGTGAAGCTTGGAAACAACACTGAGGACCATTCACACAGACAGACAACACTGACAGCTAGTGTACTCTAGTTAGTGAGTGTTGCTGACAAACTACACCCTGATGGAGCTTTGGAGCCAAAGTGATTGTTTACTGACAAGCCAAATGAGAAGATATACTGCTGGGACGTGAATAAGCAAAGATGCGGTGGTATGGAAAAAGCCATTAGTGCACTCTGGATGAAACAAGAAAGAAACAGAGGGAAAACCAGGAGGAAACAGCGGCATGTCCTTTCAGCCATGAGCTTTTAAATAAGCAAGGAAGGACCCTTAACGTCAAAGGAGCATTTTTACTAACAAAACATTGGAGAATGTTACACGCATTCAATGTAATTTACAGCCACAAGGTGACATCACCAAAAACAAGGATTCATCGCTCCGGTTGGAGGTCTCGTTTCCCAGCAAAGTCCTACTTGCTTATTTTCTCTGACTCATCACTGGCAGTGCATGTTATTTAAAGGACAGTCTAAACATGATTTTTTTCTTCTTGTTTTTAGCTTTAAATTAAAATCTCGTTCCAAAAAGCATTCAACGTGGTCTGATAGTCACATGAATGAAGTATCCATACGGGAACATGTGAGCGAAGAGGATGTCTATCAGGTTTATGAGCACTGAATGAAAGCCACTGATGCAGTCAGTAAGTTCTGTGTTCTGTCACACACATCGAACCTCTCAGGTATAAATACACATGTACACTGTTTTTTAGTTGGTCTACATACACTGAACCTTACACAACTCTGAGATCTCTCAATGCTATAAATGTAACACATTGGTATTGATTTTGCCCTCTGGATATATTAACAGTTAGTAAATGTCTGCTGACTTGTTCTGGGAACCGGATAATAACCGGAAAGCAATCAAGAAAGGAGCACCCTGCTGTGAGGAGCTGGGTTGTTTCGCGGTTTCTTTGCCTGTGCCTGGAGTCCTGCCTGGTGTGGTACTAGATCAGATGGTTGATTTGGTACCCAAGGCATGCTCCTGTGCTGCCAAGATTCGCGTCTCTGTTTCCTTCAGTCCAGTCCTCTCCACCCACTGGTATCACCCATTGGTGATCGGTTGGTGGTACGTGCACCAACCGATGCAGAATTTCCTCCCATCATTTTCCTCCAGGTTCCAGTGCCTGAGACAATCAAAAAGTCCCTTGGGGCCATCTTCCTGATGCATCTATGTAGCTCAGATAATGGTTCTGATGCTTACTAGTCTTTGACCTCCCTCTTTGTGCTTGGTGTATAGCCTCTGAACACTGGACTTTGGGTGGAATCCGAGTTTTAACATCTGTAGATCTGAACTCCCTCCTTAGGCCAGCTTGTTATCCCAGCAGGGTATCTGATTACTGGCAGGGCATAGTTATTAATGGCCCTAATCTAGTTCTTGCTATTGAGTCGACTTCTCAGCACTTGCCTTACTCGCTGCAGGTATTTAGCCGTGGCAGCTTTCCTTGTGGCCTCTTCATGGTTGCCATTTACTGGTAGTTGTAGCCAAGGTACTTGTAGCTCTCCTCCACATCTGTTTTTCTGCCCTCTGGGAGTGCTATGTCCTGTCACCGCGTGGACTACCTTCTCTATTTTTATGCCATTCGACCACATTTCTACATTTCTCCAGTCCAAATGAAATGCAAAATACAAATCCATTGTTGCCATTATATATATACTCACTCACTCAGAGTGTGATATGATTGGAATATATATACATACATATACATATATA
>JBAMHV010000006.1:24654105-24669830 GCA_037177535.1 Pseudomugil gertrudae | reverse complement strand
CTTCTCACCCTGGGTGTGTATTCAGGGAGCAGATGTACGAGGTTGTGATCAGAGCGACCAAGCGGGGGGAGGGGGGCGGAGGTGTATGCGTCCTTCACATTAGCATACAGTAGGTCCAGCGTCTTGTTCTCCCTGGTGTGGCACTTCACGTACTGGACCAAAGTAGGGAGAGTGGCAGAGAGCGAGGTGTGATTGAAATCCCCGCTGATCAGCAGGAGGGACTGCGGGTGGAGAGTCTGCATCCGAGTCACCGCGCTGTGTAGCAGCTCACAAGCAGCTGCTGCATCAGCCGAGGGAGGGATGTACACATTAAACAGTATAACGTGTGAAAACTCCCTCGGGAGGTAATACGGCCGCATACCCACAGCGAGTAGTTCAATGTCCCTGGTGCAGAGCTGTTCCTTTGATTCAGGTGTGATGAAGAAGGGATGCATCTAGATGCATGCAGGATGGTAGACTCAGGGACTTCTCTGCGATGCAGTATTCAGGGCTTAACTGTAAGTTCAGGGCTTAACCCATAAAAACCCAGCCTATAAGCGAGCAGTAGGAAAAGTACCATTTTTTTATTATGAGGTCTCTATTTGTCCCTTTAACAAAATATATTAAAACAAAACTTTTTAAGTAATATTTAGCATTAATTATCATGCAATATGTCAAAATTCTTACTGTGTAATCTGCTTTCTGGTGTCCAGTAAGGGGGAGAAGATAAAAATCTGGTTGTGTTTTTACCATAAAGTGATGCAAAATGTCTGTGAAAACAAATGTGTCATATATGTCGCGCTGGATTCTTACGGGTTAAAACACTGAGCTGAGAAAGAAATGCTCCGTGTTTCTCTCTGATGAAGACAGTTATTCCAAACATGTCTATCTGTATATCTGTGTTTGCATTACTCTAATTACAATGACATAAAGAGCATCTAAACATAGCAGGTAAAGGAAAACAACTTGCGTTTTACTGACTCGGGTTAAACAAACTGGTGTTGTATTATACATAGTTGGAAAGCGTGATTAGTGTTCTTTAAAATGAGGTATATGTTGTAAGGATCCTGCTTCTGTGGAGGGAACAATTACCCTTTGAACAGCATATCAGTCATTTTAATTTTGCACATCTTCAGCAAACCAAAAGCCTGAGAAAGAACTAAGAGTCAAACTGGGAGAAAAAGAGAGAAATGTAGTGAGAGAATAGAGGTTTATATCAGACAGTTAATATCTCAAACCGATGTCCTTCACCCTTGTTCGCTTCTCTGTTTCAGTCTCTGGGGGTCTTTTTTCTCAGTTCCAACTCCCACTATCCAGCTCATCCTCTTCTTGCTTGCCACAGCAGATTGAAGACTGCTCTTCTTAAAGTCATAGCCTTAAGTGGTTGCACATTTGAACCATTTAGCAATTTGGTCTAATGGTTTCAGGATGAGATATTTTAGCTGCTATGCAGGAACGAAGTGATGGGGTGGGGGGGCGCACACAGACAATGTAATACCAGTTCTGACTGGCTGCACTTCCTTATCCCACAGATCAGGTGATTACCAAAATATTATAAAACATTTTTAAAATGAGGGAGAAGATTGTACAAAACTGTTTTAGTTGTTTTTTCGGTCATCTTTCTTTATTCCAACTTCAACAACTCACCACATACCAATGGACACGAGGTTTTGCTTTCTTTCTTTCTTTCTTTTTTGGCGGGGGGGGGGAGAGAGAGAGAGAGAGAGAGAGAGAGAGAGATGTGTGAGTTCTTAACCCTCAGAGAAAGAGATGCTTTCCATCTTTGGCCTGTTATTAGCTACTGTTGAATGAAGCCAAAGCTTGAGGACCCTTTGCCGACAGCAAAGTAAAGGACCAAATGTGTTTCTTGTTGTGTCATTCCTGTCTGCACAAACACTAAAGAGGAAGAATCTGTGTTTACACTTATCACAACTCTAGTAAATGCAGTCAGACGTCACACATTCAGACATGCAACCCTGCATACACAAATAAAGGATGCTCATGCCACCTGGAACAGAACCTATATTAACAAACATGGTATAAAAGCTGCTAGAAGTCATGCTAAACACAGTCAAAATACTCCCAGAATGGCTTGCATTCAAAGCAAAGGGACAATTCAAGAGTAATGAAGAACTAATAAAGGAAAAGGGGGCATGAAAAAAGGGATAAATGGGGGAGAAACACATGAGATACCGAAGAAGTTAGACTTTACCTTCCACAGACATCAGTTTCCTCAGAGAAACAACACATAGGATGAATGTTTATGTCCTTAAAGGTAAAAACACATCACCCCAATGATCCATCTCCTGACCTTTCAGATGTTTGCATGCTGATGAAAACATGGGAGATGACATATCTGACTGGTGACAGAAAAAGCTCCTAAAAAGCTCAACGTGATTGTCTGTATAAAAATCCTAAAACTTGGTTTAAAAGCTCCATATCAAGCATATTGTGAACTTAAGTTCAGGATCAGTTTGTTCAACTACGAGTTGGGACAGGTGACACAAGATGGATATCTACTCTTATTAGGAACTCTATAAACACAGTGGCTCAACTTTTAATTACGAGTCGGAGGAGGCTGATAGGAGCTAATGTCTACTGGCTATTAGTGTCGGGAACAAGTCCTTTCATCTGCACTGCTTGTATATGCTGTAAGGGGAAGAGAGTAATGCTAGGGCTGCCTGTGTTTACTGCATGTTTATCTAATGGGCATGTGGGGGGCTGGAAGGCCAGAGGAGGTCAAACCACACACAGCGAGAGTCCAGGACCCCCGAAGGACCACTCAAGGTGATGAGATTTTACAACTACTGCTTGGTCCATGACTACTGTGGCTACTCACACAGATTTGTAGTAACAGGCTGACAAATACACACTCATACTTGACTCAGAGTGATGAAAGTTTATTACTACTGTGTTAGGACTAAGTGCCCTTGGGGGTGGAAGATGAGTTGAGGCTTCCTGTGGACCCTAAGGCCCCCAAGGCAAAGTGATGGAGTGAATTTTGTCAAGGCCAAGTATGTAAGCACTAGACATCATCTCTACATCTCCTTCCAGCAAACTGAAATGCTTCATTGCAGAAATACTGAGAGTGTAAACTTAATTTATCATGGTACATACTCAGTCCTGTGAAAACATTAAAGTATTTTCCTAACAGTACACTAAACCGTGAACATGATCCGGTTTCATTTCGGTGTAGTAACCCTTACAGCAGATATCAGAGCTGATCTTTGATGATGATAAAACTTTGTCGCACAGTAAGTTAATACGTGTAAGAGGTTTCTTTCATAGCACATGGATATGCTACTACCACCTGTGTGAGCCAAATCTTTTGCACCAGTTTCCATACAGAGGGTTGCTTTGTGCCCGCTAGATGGAAGGAGTTTAGGGAATACTAGGAAAGTCACTTGCAACAGGCAAATCAAAGGCAAAGCTGTCTGGTTTGTTTTCAAATGGTACAGGGCATGAGTGAAGAAAAAAAAGGCTAAATAAAATAAACCTTTAATTTGACTGAAATTGGAGGCAACAAGCGCTGCTGTAAGAAAAGGCTGCGAAGTGTGATTTCTTGCGGTTTGGGTTAATCCTGATTGAGGAGCCCCTGAGTTGAAATGTCAGCAATATGAGACTAAAACAAAAATAATTACATCCAGAGTTAATGAACACAACTGCCTCAGGCACTAGAGAGAAATAGGGAAGTAAGGAGAGGGGGAGGGCAAAGAGAGAGAGAAAGCGAGCGAGAGAGAATGAAAATACTAAGTTAAAAACACTGTTTACCTTCATTTCCCGCACTATGAGCTTCAAATTTATAAACCCATATTCATCTATATTCAGGAAGCTAAACTGCTAAGTCCTTTAGGTATAAGACAAACATGTCACTGAGCAGGAGGACATTAATCTGAGACTGTACGCCGGGGGACAGCTTTTCCTCCAGTACAGTTGCACGGTGAGAAAGTTTGGAAACATCATATCTTTCTTTTAACCAGTACCATGCTCGCACAGCACATCTTTCCTACCTGCATTAATCCTGTTATGTAGAACATCTGCAGTGCAGGGAGATGCTCGCATTTTAATAATGCTGAGCAGTATCTTCACCTACCGTGTGCACTGTGTAGTCTATGAATGTATCCATGATGCACATTTACAGCTAGGTATGCATAGGACTATTTTAAGCAGGCTAAAAAGATATATACTTAAGAATCAAATTGTTATTTTCTAAATGAAAAACAACTTTTCCAGGGAATTTGAGAGTAAACAAAGACTTATTTTCACCTGCACAGTCGAGCAGGATAAAAATGCAACGCTTTAAACTGAATGAAATACTTCCATTACCTAAATGTATAAATGTGTACTACTGTTATTGTGTTTGTGTGCATTTGTGTGCATGTGTGTACACTCCAGTTCAGTGTGTCTCTGCCTCAACAGCTGGCCGACCAGTGCACAGCTGCTAAAGGGGGATGCGTTGAGACAGAGAGCCTCAAAGAAACAACAAGCTACATCAAAGGAGTTCCACTGTTGGAACATGATTATCAACCTTTATCCGATGAGAGTACAAATCCTCCCTCTGCTCAGACATCACTCATATGGCATTGGGAGGTACGGGAGAAGGGATGTGTAAAATACGAGCTGACCACAAACTGATATCTCAGTCATGTTTTTCTTTTCCTTCTTGAAGATTAAACTTTTTCCGTTTTAATCTGCTTCCTTAAAGGAGATCCATTTTTGCTTCAACTTAGCATGTCTTAGTCCTTTAGCTCACACTAACTTGTGTTAACTTCATGCAGCTTTTCAAAAATACACATTTTTACATTAATCATTTAGTTCAAAGTAAAAACAGAACATTTCCTCCTGTGTTTTGCTCTTGCATTTATTCCTCAGGCTTTCTATAAACACTACCATCCTGGATCTTATGCCAGAGAGGGGCCTGCATGTCCAGCTCTCCACACTGCAAATAATAACTAATGCAGTAAACAAAGTGACCATTCCAGGCAACTAAGTACTGTGTTTACTTACAGCCAGACTCCAAAAGCAACAATCAAAATAATTTATGTAAAAACCTGTGTTGTGGAGAGCTGCAAGCAGTTCTGGTCAATTGCCCTAATAAACAGTTCACATACAGTTTAATCTAAGAGCCTATTTTTCCAAAATCTCTAGAACGGAGGCGTAGAGTGAGGTAAGCCTGACACTTTGCCTTGTTGAGACTGCTAGTCCAAATCCATTTTCTCACAAATCCTTGTTGTATTCAGAGCAATTTTCTAAAGCCTGAACAGTAAACAGTCACATAATGTCATACCTTAAGCAATCAGCATATAAAGCCCGATTCTAACAGTACTTATACAGATGTATCGTGCTGATGTGGCCTCTCTAATAACCATGATGATCAATGATGTGTGAGGAGAAAAGAGCAAATTCTTCAAAAAGCACAAACAAATCAGAAAGCAAAAATTTGCAATAATACGTGTAAGAAAATGAACGTTGTCTATGTCATAATCACAGCAACTGACCACAACTATGCTGATGTCTGAACACACAAATCTGATCCACATACAGCCTGAACAGTCCTGAAAAAAATCTGATTTGCACGAAGTCTAAACAGAATGTCGCGCCACCGTACTCTCAATAACAAGAAATCATCAAAAGGTAAGTGGACGGCTGCCAAGTTGAAATTCTTTTGCACAGCTAAGCCTTTTAAGCTTAGCAGTAAGGTGAGCTCAGCCTGAAGTGTTTACTCACATTATACCTCATACTCATCCTTAATTGCTATGACTAAGATTTCCTCCAAACATGCTATCCAGCAGTGCAGACTGCAGTTCTCAGTCAGATGTGATGAAATACATCAAGGGATCTGGTAGAGAAAACACTGATGTGGTGTGTCAAAAAGTACTTAGAGGTGACGGAGAAGCTTCCATCTATGCTTCCGGATCATGCAACATCGGTGACCATCATCAGGCTGCAAGTCTGTCCATTATGGACATTAGAGGACACTGACTGGTCATAAAGGTTGTGCTTTTGGTGCTTTAATAAGCATAAAAGCTGCAGACATGGACTAAGTCTTGACTGTGACACCACAAACTTCACTGATTCATCACATTTTAAAAACGTGCTGGGGACAAACAACCAGTAACAAGAATGGAAGTAAACACTGGTGGAAACCACACAGACTAGATCGACTAGATCACACAGATCGGCCTGTGGGCTTTGTAGGATTGTAGGTAGAAAATGTGGACGTTTTTATCCCACGTTGGAAGAGAAATCAAAGTGAACGATGTTAAAATACTTTCTGCCAAAGTGTCAGTGGGTAACCAAATGTAAACAACTGACCGATAGATTCCACTTTTCCCAAGTTAACACATCGTCCTAATTTCTACAGCTAGTTTCACTCTTCAGTTTGGTCTTGTTTACGACATGAGAAAGACTTCAAACTATTGATCTATACATTTTTAAAGTGCAACAGACGTGTCTGCATGTCTGTTCCTCTTTGGTAATTAGAGGACGATCAGCTCTGCATCAGTGTGTGTGGACACACATTAAGCCAGCATTAAAGTGAGAACAGAGGTGATTGAAGCTGTGTGTTGTGCAACTTACTCATATCGCCCCTGTGTCTACCACCTTCACTAGCAAGTCGATCAACTTCAATCCTGAAGGTGACCTACGTGCATCACAATAATGCACAATGTCCATATTGTAACTAAAAAGGCCTCGAGCGTTTGTGTCCAGCACATGTAGTTGTTAGTGTAAATAATATTACGGACCGAAGCAAGACGTAAGGAAGTAGATGTGGTGACCATATGTGAAGCAAGTTTCTGTCAAGCAGCAGGAGTAGGGCATATCAATCAATTTAACAACTGGCTAAAATGTTTTGTTAGCACAAAGCATGTGTGAAGTAAAGCATCTTACTGTCATCTGGTGTTATGTGGAACATAGAAAGTACAAGGTTTCACTATAAATCTGACTGTCACTGTGAATGTGAATTTGTGTGCCAACAGATACGTTACACATATTTTACTTTTACGCTTCACTGGAAATAAGTGTGATGTTTTTAACAACCTGTGCACACATTTTAAAATCCACATTCACAGGTGACTCTGTCGTTACCCAGAGACATCAGTTTATTTTAACTAGTTTGTTCTTTGCTATTTAACGTCTGCATAAAAACATTTTAAGAGCTTATCCGTCACACTCTTACACTGGATCTAAAATTGATATTAGAAAACTCCTCAGATGAAACAGATGGTTAAAGCATCATTAATGATTTCAAAATAAAGTCATTTCAATTAACAGAACATGTCTGTTGCTGTAACAAATTTATAAATGTCATTGGGTTTGACAAAGGTCGTCCACTGGTTCACTGTTTACTGGGATAAGTCACCACTTTTTTGTTGTTTTGTTCTCATGTGGGGTGTATCATGGCAAATGCTGCATCTGGACCTAGATTTTCTAGTCTGATTTTGATCTTTGTAAATTTATTACCTGTTAATTTTGAGTTAGGTGGAATTTTTCTACAGAACAATAATTAAAAGCATGCAGAACTCATTGTGTTGTTGGAGCTTAAGAACAAACGTGTTAATACTGAAGACATTTTAAACAAAGCAACTGCACTCTGAGATAGATTGTTCATTTCACTTTTTCATAACAAAAACAAAAACGAAACATTTGCATCATTAAAGCAGCTGTATGCTTCACAAAGTTTCCTATCTGTGCGCTTTGCCTCATGTAACTCATGAGCTTTGGAAACTGTGCTCTAAAGTGTCAAAGTTGCAGGAACAGAGACAGTAGAGCATTCCACTGGCGATGGTGGTGGAGGTTGAATAAGATGTCAGCTGTGGCAAATTATGTTCAGCAGGTTTCAGTGTGTTAGGGTTATGGATATTAAGGATGAAAAATAACATGGTTAACTCCAACTAAATGGACTTTTTCCTGTATATTTGTATTCAAAAGAGGCCAAGCATCTTAAAAAGAAAACAAAAAATCCTACAGTTAAAAACATGATTGTTGTGTGGGATTAAAAAATATCTGAGAGGATCCTCTTCTCTATCTGTCTTCAGCCCAATATGGGGGAATGGCTCCTCCTCTCCAGGTATAGAAGATGGGATTTTAATTATGGGCCAAAAAGGGATTGGAAAACATGGGAGACCTACACAACACACAGAAGGAGCTAATGACATTTGAAGAATAATTGATAAATTTAACATATCTCACACACATTTTTTAAGTATCTACAATTGAGAAATTGTTAGAACACAACAAAATCAGATTTTGTGCATCCCTTCATTCTCCACTATAGAAAAACTAATGGATATGAATTGTGTGGGGAGGGGCTTAATATCCAAAATATATAAATGCTTGGTAGGTGAATGCACAGAAACATCTGCAGAGCGACTGGAAGCATGGAAAAGTGACTTGAACGAGAACATTTCAATGGAAGAATGGGAGGATGCATGTACTAAAGTACAATTAAGAACTACTAATACCCATCTGAAATTGCTACACTATAACTGGCTCATGCAAACATAAATTAACACTGAAAAACTTAATATATATAATGGAGCTTACAGCAAGTGTGGGAAGGAAAAGGGCACTCTTCACCATTGTATTTGGCAGTGCATAGAAATATGGAAATTCTGGCAAGAGATTAAATAAAACATTCAAATTATCCTACAAATTCAACTACATTTAATCCCAGGGATATATATTTTGGGCTTATATCATAATAAATGGATATTTGTAGATTTAAGTATACAGTAGTATTGGCCAAAAGAGTAATAGCTCTAACGTGGAAAGATGTCAAAAGACCAACAGTGGGCAGATGGATATCAAAGTTATCAACAACACTTCCTCTGGAGAAATTTACTTGCACAATAAAACATAAGCAACATAATTTTCATCAGATTTGGGACCCATTTATTAACTATATAACAGGAACAGACTGGGCAGGAATGATGGAGACTGAGATGCATCAACAGTAGCCCTCTGCGGTGCCCAATGTACCAAAACACCTTTTCTTCTTTATAAGCATGTACTCTGTTTACCTTGTTGACTAAAAGAGCGTAACCCGGTAACCAGATCCCCAATAAAGAACTATAACATAAGTTGGGGTAGGAACTGGCTGTTAAACATGTATGTTTATTATATGTATTTGTTTTATTCTCCTGCACAACTAATAAATAAAAACAATGTTAAAAAAATAACATGGTTAATTTCTTTGGAAAAGTTAATTGAAACTTAGACAATTTTCTCACAATTTTTGCAAAGACAAACTGTCTTCTGATACTGGTATCAGACACTAAGAGTTGGACAAATTTGGTATATCGGAGATCAGGAAAAAAAAAAAAAAAAAAAAAAAAAGCTAATATCCAACAACCCTACTTAACATATGCAGTAAGCTGAGCACACACACTTATACACGGTTACGTTTAGGTTTGCAGGAGAATAAAAAGATGCAGTCAGTGCTGTGGATAATGGTCCTGACGTCAGGCAGTCCTATAAACCAAGCTCAGGTGCAGGTTTATTTTTCTTGGACACATCAGAGAAGTCGTGAAATAAGAATGCCACTGACAGTCTCTTGGCTAAAAAAAACAAACTAAATCGCTATTCTTGCTTTTAAAAATGCTTAGTTAAACAAATACATCCTGACAACTCTTCAGGTACACTGGATTTAGAGCCATGTGACAGAACTCCCAGTATGACCACAACACCTGGTGCAGCATCCACCACTGGACTACACAGCATGTGTCAGAGTCAGGTTATCGTTGGTCTGACCGTCTGCATCGTTGACAGGCTGCTGCCTGGGTGGAGAAGACCTGCACAGGGCACATGAGGGCTTCATTTACCGTGAATGAAAAAATAAATGATCGTACAGAGCATTTAAATGTTTCCTCATTTACTGCTGAGTCATAATGGACTGACATTATGAGGGTATCAGTCTACATTATAGAACTGATTACTCAGGTGCATGTGGGCAGAATGAGTAAATCATTTTCAAAGTGCTTCATTACATTATTGTACAGCTGCATAAACCTTCTTACACTTTAAGCTCTGCCCATGGTATGCTCTTGAGTGGGCACATCGCATTTGAGTGAAAGTTTTACATTAGTCAGTGGGTTATATTTTAAATGTGAAGGTGTGGTGTGACTACACTTACATTTAAAACAAACATTTCAGCAAAGGCCTGAAAGAGGCTAGAAAGAGGTCTGTGACACTTCTCCCTCAACAGTTGCAATCTGTAAAAGCAGCCGTAATGGCTGAAATGTGTGCGCGCTGGTGGAAACACTGACCCCTGTGCACATGACTGGTGGAGACTTGGGGAAACTGGCCTTCAAATTCGGCAGCCATCTCTAAGTTTCTGGGAAATTTTGCCACCTGGAGAGGGACTGAGTCACTTGGAGGGGTGTGAAAGGGGGAGAAGCCTCCCAGATCTGATCCCAAGCAGTGTTTTGTTCATTGCATTCATTTTCAGTTATGAAATAAGAAATATGTTATTCATAAACATGTTCCCTGAATGTTTGGTGGGAAGCCACCGATGCTCAACCCTTCTTCCTGATGGTCAGAAACATGGAGTGGATGAGATAAGCACAACATTAAAGGCGTTAGAGGTTATGAGGCTGTACTGACCGACCTGTCTTCTCTGTTTCTTAAAGACTTTGTGTTGTCATGTCAACACTTCTACATCAACATACAACATTTTCAATCACCATAATAAATCCATCCCCTGCAAACTCTTCACACAATTGTGACACTTCATACTTTCACTATGAGATTAAATGGCTAAACGTATTGTCAGGCCTGATAATCTTTCTGAAGTGTGCAGTGGGATAGCTGTAAACGTGTAGATATAGATGGCTGCTCGTTGAGGACAACATAATGGAAGAATGGGGACATATGAAAGTGATCCATGGAGGCATATTTGCCATCAGTTCATCAAAAAATGTGCATCCACATGATTCAGAGTTCTTTTATTTAGGGTCACTGCATGTAACAGGATCTAGCATCAGTATGGCTTTCTCTGTTCATATTTCACACACAAAGTATCTCCAGCTCCTCTGTAAACTTCTGGCCTCTGCTACAGTGCTGTGCTCTCCAGGCCTGTTCTGCTTCCTGTTCCCCTTTAAGAAAGTTTAGTGAATGTAAATATATCAGGAGCAGCTGCTTCTCTCTAAATGACATGTCTTAAATGCTTCACTCTATGTGCTTTGTATACTGCTGCCAATTACAAAGAGGTGGTGTTAGGAATCTGTCCTCCATTATAAACTATACATTACCACTATTTGCAATACAATGTTTAAAGAGTGCAGAGCAACACAGCAAGTGTCCCAATGAAACATTTTAGTCTGACTTATCTGACTGAGTTAGCTTAACTCTTTACTTGGATGCAAAGTGGTAAATGTCCAGTCATCCATAGAACAGCAAAGCAATGCTTACAGTTTTGTACCCATGTAGTGCAGGGTTGTCCACAGTCGGTTTTCAAGGGTTGCTGTTCTGCAGGCTTTCGATGTAATCCTCCTTCAACACACCTGACTCAAATTAAAGAATCAAACAATGAATCTCTGCACAACGGCAGGGATACATGGAAAACCTGCTGGAACGTGGAGCTGGACACTCCTGATGTACAGCACCCTGACTTCTTGGATATGAAGTCACCACATAATATCTGAATCTAGCATAGAAAAAAATGGCATAAACACTGCAGGGTCAGAATAAAGAATTCTTAAAATGGGCCGAGATAACTTCCAAAAGTTCAATTTAGGTACTAGATCTGAAGTCTTTTCTTGGCCAGATTATATAGAATAAAATACTACTGCAATTTCACTTTGAACTTTGTACCTTGATCTAAAATACTGATAATTTCACCACATAATATTTATGCTTACAGTACAAACGTGGTTTGCTAAGTAAACGCAGTGAACTCTCGGTGTGGCTTCGATGACATAAATCCTTTGGAAGGAATAACTCTTTTAAGTCAAACTAATTTAATTTAACAAAATCATTGTTCACTCAGAACAAAAGAGTCAAAAAGCAACAATCAGATGAAGTCCTCGTGAACTTGAGCCGACAGTTTCTTAAAGCCTCTCCCACTTGTATCATACTTTTCCTCAAACACACATTAAAAGCATTAAGGAGAGTGTGAAAAAGAATTGGTCTTATTAGGTTTAGAGTAAATATGAATATTTATAATATACCGGCTTACGTAGTCCCCACATTCTCTCGCCATCTGCTTATGTCTCTTGTTCATTCTCTCTTTCTTGCAAACATGTCAGAACACACAAACACATATGTGCCCCCTTCACCACTGTGGAGGTTTATTTGACTAGAAAATTACCCTCCTTGTGTTTAACATATCTCCAATATTGTCATCACCAAATATTTATTTGTAGAGGAAAGGACCTCAGAGTGGCTAAATTCCTCCTGCTCTGCAGCATTTATACAACTTTTTGCATGAGAGCACAAACACACGTATGCACACAGCCAAGGCTAGTTGTGTTTATCAGAGTATTTCACACAACCGTCTAACTGAAATTATGAAGTGCCTGTGTGCGCTGCTCCAGTGAAAGTCAGCTCCATTTGGGAAGTGACTGAGTGCGTTTGCATAATTATGTCTATTTCCTCTGCTGTGAACTACCGCTGGGCTCCCTCCAGATTATAACATTGCGTCTATGTTTTCCTCAGAGGACATCAGTGAGATGATCAATGTCTCAATGTCTATGAGAAATAAATCTATACTGCAGAATGATTTTACATGTATGGTGACTTCCATGGATGCAGCTTTCCACGGTCACAGACCTGAACGTGTAATTCAGATGTGACCATTTGAATAATTTGCTAAAATTACTGGTATTGTTATTCTGAATGTTTCACGAGGCTCAGATGCAACATAGTTCACTGAACACATCCACTCTGCCTACTGCAAATCCCCTGGACTCTAACTGGAGAGAGTTGGATGGGAAATCTCACCACAAGGGGGCAGCGATGTAACAAGAACCTAGAAAGACATAGGTGCAAAAACTGAATGGGGAACATGGTTAAAAGCAGTAAGATCAGGTTGTGGATAGAAAGAGAAAAGAAAGGGGCAGAAAAAAGTTGCTGTATATAGAATGAAACAGCAAGAGAGATTTCTGAAAGGTCTTTAGCATATATAACACTGTTTAGATAGCAGAAAACAAGACTGAAGGACTAAACCAGAGACCACCAACTTCTGTGTGTCATTGATCATCTTTGAATAAAGATGTGCACACAAACACATACATATATACATACACACACACACACATACAGTATATATATATAAACAAAGAAGAACTATTAGCCTCCCACAGAGCGATTCCAGTGAAATCACAGGTCCCAAAGGGACCTGCCCAGTTGTCTCTTTAGTGACCCGTTCCATAAACAGGCCTGGAGATGTTGCTCTGACAGTAAGCGGTCGTATCATGAAATCCCTTGAGCAGGAGATCTGAAAACCTCTCCTTACCAAAGTTTGTTTTACATTTTTGTTGACACAACTAGCTAATCACACAGATTCTATTTGTTGGTTTAGTTGCCTTACTTTTACTGATTATATACTTGCTTGACATCCGACATCAAAGGCAACAAATTAAAGAAATGAATCAAGAAGTACTTTAAAACTTTAAGAGAATCTCTTTAACTCTACACATTTCTATCAGACATTTCTCCAACAAGCACTGTCAAATACCTTGTTTTTAAAGAAAATGTGACAGCTAATATGTCCAAGCATGCTTTAATACTCTGTTACTCCCCCTCCTGTTTTACTGGCAACTTCCAAGGGGCAAACCACAAAGAGCTCAATGACACGCATTCATGTTAGCCATAATATTACTACCATCTCAGAGCACATTCACTCCACCCAATGCTCATTTACCCATCTTACCTCGCTAATTATGGCCAGTGAATAGCTAGAATAATATGCTGAGGGCAATTCAAAGTCTCGTATAAATATTTCTATTGATGTCTGTAAAGGTTTCTGAAGGAACAAAAAAAAAAAAAACATTAAACAAACAACTGTGCAAGTGTAACATGAAAACAATTAATTACTTAAAAACAACCAAACTAATTAAATGGCCAATCTAAAGCTTTAAAGTGTGTTTGTGTGATTATCCTGGATCCACACAGAGTAACTGGATTTTTCTCTCAAATTTTTGTGTGCTCACTTCAAAAGCTGCTTGTAATTACTCACAAGCATTAAAGTGGAGACCACAAACAGCCATGGTGTTGCGCTCTTTTCAAGCTCCAAATGGTGTTTATTAAGCCGCTGTTTCAGGACTAAACCTTCAGTCTTCATAAAGTGCACGGTTTTAACTTGGTGACAGTTTGCTGCAGCGGTATACTATCCATCAGATTTGTGTGCACAGTTCCACATGTACAATGATATGTGATATGATTCATATTCACATTTTCACACGGGACAGCCTACGCTGTATTGTTTTAGCATTTGAGGTGAGACAGTGCAGAGGTGTGGTTCATTATGGAGAATGTCATCCAACCACTGGAGTGGGACTATCTAACCGCTGTCGCTGTCTGACAGCTGTCTCCAGCACCCTGCTGCTCTGTCCCTCCCTGGCGTAGATGACCTCGTGTTCACACCTAGATAAATGAAATGCCCCTCTTCTCTTTGTCCACAGCTTCACCCTACCACCTACTGTGTGGGTACCTGCTGAGTGAATCTGTTGAATATCATGATAAGGCACCTTCTTTGAAACAAGGTCTGCTCACCTCAGATCCTTAGATTACACTAGACTGTACTATAGCCAGATAAAGAGACCATATTCATATTCTGAAACAACACAGCAACACTAATGGACACTCGTACGAGGCTAGAACTCTATCTACAGACACAGCAAGTCGATCGCTCCACTGCTTCTCTGTGGGGTATATCTTGCCCGGCTTTGGCATCCCTGTGGCCACAGAGGAAGCTCTTGTGAAGGTTTCTGATAAAAGAGAAGCACTGATGGCTGATAAGAAAGGTGTTAACAGTGGTGTGAGCATGTGACTGCAGGGAGCCAGACTGACAGGTCATCAGGGGTTAGAGGGTTACAAAGCAAGAAAAGTGGACATACAAGACAGTGCAGTGACAGGCATGAGCCGAGACACCTGGCATGGACGCATGTATGGACACATACTGCTGCTGGGACACCATAATACCTTCTGATAATGACGGGTATGTACAGTTGTGCTCATAGGTTTACATACCCAGCAGAATTTATGGTTTTTTGCAGAGAATGTGAATAACACAAAAACTTTTCTTATACTCAAGGTTAGTGTTTGGGTGAAGCCTTTTATTAATAAACATTTTTTAAAATTATAATAACAGAAACTGCAGAACTGACCCTGATTAGAAGTTTACAGATCTCAGGTTTTAATACCATGTCTCACCCCTTTAACATCAGTGAAAGCTTGGAGTCTTTGTGGTAGGTGTGGATGAGGCTCTTTATTGTGTCCAGTGATAAAGCTGCCCATCTTCCTGGCAAAAGGTCTCCAGTTCCTATAAATTCTTCTATGGCATGTCTTGTATGAACTGCAGCTTGAGATCTCCTCAGAGTGGCTCAATTATACTGAGGTCAGGAGACTGAGATGGCCACTCCAGGAGCTTCCCTTTATGCTGCTGTAGCCAATGACAGTCCTGTTGGAATATCCAAGTCTGTCCCATGTGCGGCTTCTGGGCTTATGAGTAAATGGTAAATGGTCTTGTACTTGTATAGCGCTTTTCTACACATCAGTGCACTCAAAGCGCTTTAACACTATTC
>JBAMHV010000006.1:24641227-24654005 GCA_037177535.1 Pseudomugil gertrudae | reverse complement strand
ATATCATCAATCTTCTAACTGCTAAAAACTCACAGGCTTCTATCTCTATAAAGCTTGGACAAAACCTTATATTTTCAGACGGTTTTAGCTTCATTGGGTCTGGTCAGCTGGATTTATCTCAGATTCAGTTTAAGGTCATTGAGGAGAAAACCGAGATTGGTGCCGCACTCTGAAGGCCATGCATGCACAACTCAGAGGATCTTACAGTGAGACATCGCAAAGCTCTTTTGTTCCTGCAGCTAAGTCATTTCTTTGTTTTATTGATGCTTCTTTTTTACTGCCTGTCACTGTTTTTGTAAAATAATTATTTATTTACTGTTACTTTAGTGATAAAGTAATTTTCCTTGGTAGAATTAATAACATATTTAATCCATCCATCTATCTTTTCACGGCTTAAAGACGTTGTTTGTTTCTTGTGAATGAATATAGAACTAAAATAAAAGGAGAGATTGACACCCTTCTTGGCTAAATGGCCATTTTTCAAGATTTAACTTAATTCTTTATTTAGTTGTTGCATTTTTATTCCCTTTTTTTCGCTTATCTATACTCAGTAATTTTCTATTTAAAAAAGAAAACCAGTGTTTGTTCAGTGAACTGTGTATAGTTCAATATTTATTACTGCTTATAAAAGAAAACAAGCAAAGAAGAGTATGATTGTATCCAGATATACAATTGTAAAACTTGCCATGTTTCCTAAATGAACAAAAGAATGTAAAAGTAATAAAGTATTTAAAATAAATTAAGTCAGAAGATTAATAAAAAGTCTGCAATGGTTGCAGCTTTAAATGCATTAATCGTGTTATCAGGATTTAAATAAAATAAAAAAGCAAAAAGCCTGACATCATCCAATCTGTAATGTAAATTCCATCATTTCACCACCAGGCGGCGCCAAAGTAGCATGAACAGACCTGTTCCTCGTCCAGCTCCATTCATACCAGCTCGTCTGTTTTATTTATTTATTCAGAGCTGCAAAACTAAAGGTAAAGTTTCCCATTTTTGTTTTAATCAAACTAAATTACCACGGTGTTATATTTTTATTTGGAGTTATAGTATTTAAATACCAGGTTCAGTGGTGAAAATGAATCAAAGATAAATGCAGATTTATTGCAGGATGAACTGATATTATTCTGATATTTAACCTAAACTTTGACGCATATTTGCTACTGATTTATTACGTACTTCTCACTGAATAGTGTGGCCAGTTCTTTATTTTTACTTTAATGATAAATGATCGTTAAAAAAAGCTCAGGCCATCCGAAAATGTTAAAGAAAGGAGGAAATAAAAAGCAAGAACATGTCGAAATACACAACATAACACCGTTAGAGACATGAGATTAAGCTAAAACAACGCAACAATAACTAAAATAGCCTACTTAGATTACTGGGATATAGAGATAAATAGATAGATGCGCCTATTTGAACTATTCACGCATATTCTTCTTCTTCTTTGGTGTTTAATTGGCGGTTGGCAACCATCTAACGGGGCATTACCGCCACCTACTGTACTGGGGTGTACAGACCATGCTGGTCATATTTAAATGCAAGATATCAAATTAGTCTATTTTAAATAGATAAACACTTCTTTTCTAATAGTCTCGATTCCAAGTAATGTTTTTATGTTAAAAGGAAGTTTTTTTCATGACAACCATCAAACCGCACCGCTGGTGCTGATAATGGTCACAGTCAATATGGACATGTTCAACTGTTTCTGGTTGGGAGCAATAATTACATTTTCCATCCATAAAGAATAATTTAAACAAGTGTGTCCAATCCTCACTATCTCTTCTCGACGGCTTCCTTGTTACGCTACTTTACGCATCTTCTCGTCACGTGACGGCATCCCGCCTTCCGGTTGGCTGCTGCCGCACATCATGGGGGTTAATTGGCGCGAACATCAATTTGAGCAGGAAGTGAGCTGAAATGTCCGAAATGGCCCGCCGTCAGGTGCGCCTGTAAGTCACGCCCTGCGCCGTGAGGAGGATGGTTGCCAACTATAGCCTCGTTGGTGGAGCTTGCTAGCACCGGAGGTTTTAAAAACCAAAACATGACGGCGACCCGCGCCAAACCCAGCTTACTGCGTGTCTGCGCCCTGACGTGTTTCATCTACCTGTTGTGTTCCACCTGCGCCGGAGTGGTGACCGGGCGGAAGACGGCCTCCCGTCACCCGACGCCGAAGCGCAGCCGGCGGAGTCACCAGAGCTCGAAGCACCGAGGAGCGCACCACTGGCCGCTGACGGATGAGCAGAAAGCGGATCAGAACCTGCAGTTTATGCTCAGTTTGTACCGCAGCGCAGCCGAACCGGACGGCAGGCCCAAGCAGCACCGGAAGTTCGGCTCCAACACTGTGCGCCTGCTGAAACCCGCAGCGTCGTCGGTGCGCCTCGTGCCCTCTTCAGCAGGTGAAAGAAGCTTATTTTACTTTTGTCCTTTCAGTTTTAGCTTGTTTGTATCAGATCTTTGTGTGGAAACGCGCTGATGTTGTTTTTGTAGGTTTTTCTGAGGCATAACTGAGTCAGACTGCCATCATTCTGATGTAAATATCTTTGCTTGTCACATAAATCATTACAAATATGGCTCAAACCTCCTGTTGGGTCTTAAGCATCTAAGTTAAACTGAAATGTCCTGTTTTCTGTAGATTTTTTTTAGTAGTTTAAAGCCGATGACGACTAAAAGTGCACACATGGTTTGTATTGGAGAAAGAGACTTGACACAACTTTTATTTTACAATGATTTTAAAGGACATAATGCAAAATCCCCCTTTTTAACCCTTAAATCCATGTTTTTGTGCACTTCTAAGTGTTCAGGGATGCAGAAAATGTAAATGTATTCCCTCCTGACGCTGCACATATATCTTTATTTTATTTTATAAATATTATTTTATATTTTATATATCTCCTTTAAATCAAACTGATCGGTGATCTGATCACAGAGGCTTTAATTTGAGCTTTAAGCAAAAGTTTTAAGTGTTGGACAGTTTGGTGCTTTTCAGAGATCCCTGGCTCCCTGTTTAGAAGATGAGTCATTATTTCGCTTTGCTCGCGGCTTCTAATTCAGCCTAACTTAGTAATCAAGAATGATTTGTGTTTGATAAACTTATTTAATAAATATATAAATTAACATATAATCACAACAAACTAATGTATCTGTCCCAGTTTTCTCTCACCTATAACTGGTCGCCACATGGCAAACTGAAGAGTCCTGCACCTTTTTTAAGGAGTTTGATTTCGGACATGTACAATTCTGTCCCTGAATATGTGTATTTGTTTTTTCAAAACTGCTCCAGTGTGACATTATTAAGGGTGTATGTCATCTACTCTGCCTATAGAAGAAAAGATGGAGGTGTAGGAGCAAGGAAACTGAGGCTAAGTATTAGCTCAGATTGCACGATAGCAAAGAAGTGCGAAAGTCTTGTGAAAGAACCACATCTCTCCTTTCTAACTAGCACGTCTCTCCTCTTTCCTCAGACCTCTGCTACATCTTCACTGTACAGTACAAACTCGACACTCTCCCCTCAGAGCAGCTTGTCAGAGCTTCATTCGTCCACCTGCGTTCCCCTCCTTCCTCGCCAACATCGGACCGCATCCAGGCTGTGGAGCCGCCCCGCTGCCGCGCTCAGATCACCTCGCTGGGAGGCGATAGTCTCGTCACCCTGGAGCCCCATGAGCGTTGGATGGAGACGGACATTACCGCACACATCCGTGCTCACCTCCTGCAGGGGAAGGATCAGGGCGAGGGGGGTCATTTGATGCTCACTGCCAAGTATTGGTGCACGGAGCCTGAGCTTGACATGGAGGAGGGCGGCCCCATGTGGTGGTGGACTCCCCATCGAGGGAAGAAGCAGTGGGGCAGCGAGCCTCACCTGGAAGCCCCCTCTCTTCTTCTGTACCTGGAGGAGGAGCGGGAGGTGAAGGAGTGGATGAAGGACTTGCTTGGGGTGGAAGGGGAAAGCGTCATGAGGCAAGCCAGTTGGTGGCACCCGACGATTCGCCATCGCCGCAGCGCCAAACAGAACTCCTCCTCGGAGCCAAAAGATCCTTTACTGGACGCTCTGAAAATGGCTCCACCTGCCTCTTCTTCATCCTCTGCCTCCACCTCGGCCTCCATCGCTTCCAACAGACCCAACTACAGACGCAAAACGAGCCGGCCAAAGAACCGCTGCAAGCTCCACTCCTTTCGCCTGTCCTTCAGCGAGCTCGGCTGGGGTCACTACTTCATCGCCCCGCAAGCCTACAACCCTCGATACTGCCAGGGTGACTGCCCCAGGATCCTGGACTACGCTTACCACTCGCCTTACCACGCCATCATCCAAACGCTCATCAACGAGCTGGGCATCGGAGACGTCCCCCCTCCATCCTGCGTGCCTTACAAGTACACTCCCATGAGCGTGCTGCTGGTGCATAACAACAAGGTAGACTACAAGGAGATGGAGGACATGGTGGCCGAGTCCTGCACGTGTCGTTAAGGACTCGAGGCGGACCTGAAGTACTGAGAAGCGATGGGCCAGGTACTTATCAGGTCATATGTTTGATCCAGAACTTGGAGGATAGTCATGAGCTCAGGACTGAGAGGAAGAAGTTACTGTAGTTGCAGATTTTTGCAGTCCCTGTTAAAGCACTTTAAAGGCAATTGCTGTGTATTCTCTTTCTTTTTCTTTTTTGTCTCTTGTCTTTTAAACCTGACGTGTTTCACATAAAGGCTGTGGGTCAACCATAAAAGCCCCGATGTGCAAAAGAAGGAAGCTCTTTTGGATAATATAACTGTGCAAAGCAATAATCATCTGTAAAGAAAAGGGGAATAAAAGGACATATTTTAACGGATAAGGGGGTCAGCCATGTTGGATGTTACTACTCGGGCTTGTTGCATATTTGCTGTTTACATTCTGTATTTTGCAGTTTGTCTGTATTTATAAGAGGGCTCTGCTGAAAAGCTTGTGCTGCCACTGGCCTGTCTGGAGAAACGTTTGCAGGAAAGTGGCGAGGTGTGACCGTGTTGAATGTTTAGGAAACGGATGTTGTGGGAAAGAGTGCAATTTTTTTTAATTACAAGTAAAAAGATCTAATAAAATAAAATGCATATTTTCTAAAGCCTCCATCCTTTTGTGGGTTTTTGTCTAAAACCAGACGTATTGGTGGTTGCCTGAGTAGAGACATGGCTTTGGTTGGACACCTTCACTGTTTAGTCCTGTAGAAGAATGTAGTGGTATTTACATGTAGGTTATGCTACTGAACTCAAAATGAGGATAGTGATGCTGGTCTGCATGGTTCTGAGAAAACAAATGTTTAGGTTTTAAATCCAGATTATTTAGCTTTTTTTTAATAAGACCAACTGAAGTGCTATATGTCTGGAAAACGTGACTAGTCACCCTAATGTGAAGTATAACTTGTATGGATGGTGCTTTGGTGGAATGAGTAAGACATAAATACAGATTCATGCCCCTTGCCAAAATCCTCCTCTAACATGCTCCTGGTACAGGGTCCGCTCCTTTTCCTTTACCTGCGTGATGATCCAGGAAGAAGTGACCCGTTTTTTTGGTTTAAATGGAGGAAGAGCGTTGCCAAAACTATAGCTGCATGAAGAATCTTTCAGGGTAAAATGGATGCTCTTCACTTCCAGCAGAAGTAAATGGTAAATGGTCTTGTACTTGTATAGCGCTTTTCTACACATCAGTGCACTCAAAGCGCTTTAACACTATTCGACACATTCACCCATTCGCTCTCACAAACACACACACATTCACACACTGGTGACGCAGCACCGGGAGCAACTGGGGGTTCAGTGTCTTGCTCAAGGACACTTCAACATGTGGATGCCAGAGCTGGGATTTGAACCATTAACTTGCTGGTTAGGAAATAACCCGCTCTACTACATGCGCCAATTTTCCTCCAGTATTTTCTAATAACATGCTGCATTCATCTTGCCATCAATGTGACCGACTGTAACGTGTCTTTGTAGCTCACACAACCCCAAACGATCAGCGATCCACCTCCATGTTTCACAGCAGAATCATAAGCCTTGTTGACTCCTCTCCAAATGTAACGTTCATGGTTGTGGCCACAAAGTTCCATGTTGGTTGCATCGCTCCACATGATTTTGTTCCAGAAGTGTTGAGGCGTATCTGTGCTGGTTGGCGTGTTGTAAGCGTGATTTTTTTTCTGTGGGATTCAGGTCGTAATTGTTTTTTTCTAGCGCCTCTGCCATGCAGCCAATTTTTCTTCAGGTGCCTCCTTATTGTGCACCGTGAAACATCCACACCACTTTCTTTCAGAGAATCCTGTGGATACTTACAATTAGTGGCGCTAGCGCGTTATTTTTCTGTTTATTTTTGTCATTTCTTTCTGTTTCAATGTAAAGCGCTTTGAGCTGTCCTGTACATGAAAGGTGCTATATAAATAAATTTGCCTTGCCTTACTTCAGCTGAAGTCGTCTGTGTTTTTTTTTTCTTTCTTGTTTTGCATCTCGAACAATTTTCCTGGCCTGTGTGGCAGACATCTTTGTTAGTTGACCTGATCGTAGTTTAGTTTCAGCAGAATCTATCCTTTTCCACTTCTTCATTAGGGTTTGAACACAGCTGATCGGTATTCTCAGCTCCTTGGATTGTTTTTATATCCCTTTCCTGTGTTTTAATCATCTTTCCCGCAAATCTTTTGATATTTTTGCTTCCCCATGACTCAGAATCCAGAGACATCAGTGCAAGGTTCTGTCAGGAGCCCAGAAACTCACTGGACCTGTTAATGCACACACTGATTACAGGCAGACACATCACAGGTGTGGATGGTTTCCTTTTTAGCCATTCAAACCAATTTGAGTCAACTTGTGTCCAAGTTATCAGGCCAATGGTAGATAAACATTTGGTCAGTTTTGTGCAGTTTCTGCTGCCATTATGATTTAAAAAGTGTCAACACTGTTGTTTGATAATAAATGGCTTCACCCAAGCACTAACCATGTGTGAAAGAAGATTCAAAATCTCAGAAAAAATGGCCAAAAAAAATTCTGTTAGTGTATGTAAGCTTATGAGCACAACTCAGGTGTACCTCACACAAATTCAAGCCAGACTGCAACTGTTGGGTTTTCCATTAAGATAAAAAAAATGGCTTTGAAGGTTGCACATGGTTGAACTCTATGAAGAAGCTTTCAACCAGAGAATACATTTCAGGTAGCTGCAGCAGGTAAAGATGGTTTATCATGTAAAGCATAGCTCAGAGTGATACACCGGCTCATGCAAGTCTACAGTTCTAGTTAGTCATCATGTGACTTTGTGATAAGGTTCCCCCTGACACAATGTGGAAAAGCACGACGGTGTGACCTCTGACACTTTAATCAATGGGCATTAAAGAGACTTTAAAACAAAACTGACAGACTGGGTAGATTGGACTGACGGGGCGACTGGCTGACTGGCCCAGGGGCTAAGAGGGATCCAGAAGCAGTGGCGCTGAAATGCTGTCGCCAACACGCTGGAGGTGGCAAAAGTTGTGGGAGAGTGTAGGAAGAACCCATTGCAGGGTTTACAGATTAGTCTGGCTTATTAGGCCACTATAAGAACCTTCCCCCTCATGAAGGCGCTGTCACGCAGCACTTTGCCGCCTTGCTCGTTTACACTGTGTTTAAAACCGGCTTTATCGGTCACATACAGGTAGGGATAAAAGGCTGAGACGTGATGAGAATGCTATGAAAGGGAACCACATGAAGTTGGCCAAGTTTCAGTCCCTGTATACACACAAAGACACTCAGCACAATCATTTTTGTTCCATTTTCCAACTCAGCAACATTCAACATAAGTCTGAATAGATGAAAGTGATTCTTTTGATCACTGATGATTTGTAACAAGCAATTACATGACAATAAGAGAAAAATATGCAAAGAGCACTGAGAGGACATAGGTGCAGTCCCATAACATTGCAATTAATCTCAGAAAAATGAGCACTAGATCAGTGTGTTGATACAGCTAGGATAAAAGAGCAAAAGCAGATAACTTACATGAGAAGGTTATACTTCTGATTCATGCTCCAGTGTGAAGAGGCTAGTCTATGGGGTCAACTACAGGCCAGTCCACTAAAAGACACTCCAACAGATCCACAAGAAGCAATGTTTCTCCTAAAATCTTTGCCATGAACCAAAATAATGTATAGCTTGAATAAAACTGGGGTATTCTCTCAGGACTTGACTTACTTCCTGTAAACAGAAGAGAACCCTATTCTGATTAGTTTTTATCACACATGCTGTTTTAAAGTAAAAACAATGCAGCAGCTACATCTCACAGAAAATATATAGTGAGCACGCTCACATTCATGTCAGCTTTCCTGGATGTGGTAACAGGCCCGTGTAAATGCTGATGTACTGCAGTCAGAGCACCACACATGAAGACCATTCATCTATCCCCGCGAGTGGTGAAGCAGACTGAATTTAGTGTCTCCCCCTGGCCAGAGATCTCCTGTCTGCCCATAATCACAGCCTTTAAAACAGAACAGACTCATTCAGCAGTCAATCAGCAACCTTCACATTCTCCACTCATGTTATCTGTCACCAGCGATCCTTCCTCCTCTTCTGTTCACACACTCTTCCACTGTTATTCTAACCCTTTTCATTGTTGCACATGACTAGTGTGATGCATCTCAATATGCCTGTGGATGCTTCAGATCGGTTTCCATGAAGCGTCACACACACGAGAAAAGTTTCTGCTAACATGAAAGATTTTAGAAAGATCATCATTATTTAAATGAGACGCTGATGTGATGTCAAAGCAGCAGCAGAGAGCTTTAGGTGTGCCATGCTGCTTTCACCACATCTTTAATTACTTCATTTCTGTGTCTGCATGTTACTGAGACATTATACATGTTTCTTCTCAGAGGAATAGAAGGCAATAAAAACCTTATCTGTCACATCTTAAATACTGAAAACCTACTAGTCAACCCCCACTTAATACCAGTGTGAAATTAATCTGCTGAGACAAATATGATCTCCTTAGCCCTTCATTTGTGTGGACACATTCAGGAACCAGTCACTTCAAGTACAACCAACCAATCATACTGTGTGACACCTATGTCAAAGGTCTTGGCTGCTTTTCCCAGGCATACCAGAGGAGCGAGACCCTATTAGTGCTGTCACCCACAGACCTGACAAGGCTCTGAGGCATGAAACCCTGGAACCACGTCTGCAACCTGGCTCAGCCTCACAGAAGCAGGGATGCAGCCTGTAGGCAAAGTGTCAAGCTTAGTCTCAGGTCAGAAAGCATGTGTCGGCTGATAGTTGATACAATGCGAGTACAGAAGCACGTTGGTCACACTGTTCTTATCATTTTAGTTGCAATAAATGTGCATTCATTGCACTGTCCACATCTCTATTTCCCCTTTCTTTCTCTCTACTCTCATTCCACATGCAAACATATTAAGCAAACATAAATTTGACAGCCTTTTAATCTTAGGCAGAGCTTATTTCGGGCCTTTCTTTCCTCTTAGAATAAGCCAACTCCCAGAGAAGCAAAGGGCATGGGTAACCCAAGAGTGCTGATGCTGGTGATAAGGTTGAGAAACGCATTTAAATACAGGTTAGAGTTACAAAAGGTTAGAGAAAAGTAAATAGATTGAAAAGACTGCAAATGATCTGACTTTGCCTTGCATGAAAACAGACATCAGAATACAAGTTAGGAAATCAAGGTCATGAGTGCACTTTAAACAGGCATGTTTCTATGCTATATGGTCTGAGAAAGGAAGAAAAGACAACAAGGTGCTCAGTGTCAGAGAAAGACAACCGGCAGTAAAAGTTTAGTTAGGCTGAAGATGACCAGTTACAAGGCCCTGCAGAGGCCCTAAATAATATTGGGCTCAGGTTACCAGAGGAGGGTGATGGGGCCAAGGGAGCAGGGTGCTCTCCTCACCCAAAAGACCATAACTCTGGTTGGGCCAGAGCATCTGTCAGTAAATGATGGCTTGGCTGGAGCTCCCATCACCCTTCAAATCAGCTTCCACTGACAGCTTCCATTAACATTCCTGCCCAGCCTGGCAGAGTGCATGAAGGTTAAGTGGGGTGGGGAGGGCAGGATAAATTCTGAGGTCTGAGGGAAAAGAACACAGGCAGCATGGAAAAGCTGCTGAAAAGAGAAAGCCATAGAGAGGAGGAGCGTGAAGATCAGAGAAGATGAACAGGAGAATAAAAGATAGAAAATAAAAACCATAAACATATTTAATGGCCAGAAAACAAGACAACAAAACAACAAAGAGAGTGGTGGTGTTTCAAAGATAAGAGCTTCATCAGGGTTGACCCTGCAGTCCTGGGTCAGCGGTAGACAACATGGTGGATCAGTTGACATAAACCAGGCTACTGAGCCCCACTCCCTCTGGCCATTATCTATGAGACCTGAGCTTAATCACCTCAGTCACACCAGGGCACCGAGCAGAGTGTAGTCTGGATGTAAACACTGAAATCAATAAATATATCAACTGCATGTGAGTTCAGACCCTATAAAGCTGCTTCATCATCATGGCACCATAGCATGTACACATGACCCGGGTAGTTATTGTACGCATCAAGTAAAGGATGCAAATGAAACTATTGGTCAAATTGCTGTTTTTATACTTTATGCATGCACAACGTTTGCAGACGCGTATACAGAAAACAAATGTAACTTAACAACATCAAACGTTCCCATGCATGTAATCTGATTACAGGGCTTTTACTCTTCTTCCAAAGCAACTTCACACATCTGCATATGAACACGTTTCCGTGTGACATGTCTCCTTAGACACGTTGTAGCTCATCCCGATCATCTATTGGCCTCTAACAAGCAGATCCTGGTAAAGAAAGGCTAGCTTCCAGGAAGCTAAATGATCATGTAGCTGTTACTAATGAGTCTGTGTGAATAAAAGTGTATAAGACGTGTTGAAAACGTGAGGTCCTCATCAGAGCAGGTTGTGTGTGCTACATTCCTTTCTTAGCACAGCATCTCTGAAGCCCCTCACTCCCCCAGTCTGGTTCCTATTGACTGATTCTGTTAATTGCTTTGCATTTTACTCTGAGACTTCTGAGAAATCTTTCTCACCCCCACCACTGTCCCACCCAAAACCCTCTTCACATAAAAAGTAATTTGCTTAATTAATTGCATCTTAACACAATCCTTCAGTAATGGTCTGCCCATCACCATCAAAGACATTTCAAAGAACACGAGCCCCTTCTACAGTCTACCCTGCACTTCCCTCTAATTTCCTTTGCAGCATCATTGTGGGACTCTAACTTTTACAGTTATACTCTTTAGAGGAGCTGCTGGGAACCTTATGTGGTAAAACTTTGTTCACTGTGTGCACACAAACAGATTTTTTGCTGCAGCATGGCCTGGGAATATCTAGGAGGAGAGTGGATGCAGGGAAAAGTCTAGGAAGGGGGGGCTAAGGGATGGTTTGGTACAAGGGAGGAGGCGCGCCACGGCAGCTGAGCTGTGAAGAAGCTAATGGGCTCCCATCCCCTTCCCACGCCCACCAAGTGTTTTCTGATGGGCACTCAAGCGGCGAGACATATATTGGTTTGGCTACTGGTACAGAACTCCAGCCAGCTCACTTCAGTACTGCTTTGCACTGGCTAATCGGCATTTGTTTGAACTCTGGTAAGCCTGTATGTGACTCTGGGACTGGCAGAGTATGAATCAGTAACCAGCCTCTAATGATGTGAGGAGGAGATGATAGATCTCACTGGCTGGGACAGCAATAATAGGAGATGAAAGACAGAAGCATGGCTCGCAGATACACAGTGACACTGATAAACTAAGTGGTGTGATGAACAGAGCCACCGCAAACTCATGCTTGTCTCAATGAGCAAAGATGGGAAGTTGTTTAAAAGACAGAAACAAATAGTTTATCACAGGTTATCTACTGAACGACAGCCTAACTTATCAGCACAGCTCATCGTGAAACATGAAGGGAACATGGAGTGCTTAAACAACACTAATCCAAATGTGAATAACTAAAGTCTGCGCTCTGGCTCTCCACAGCCAGGCTCCACATTATCCCCTCTAATTTGTGAGAATAAAACCCCAAGCCCCTGATTAACTGATGCAGGGAAGCCAATTGTTTTGATTGTGCTGTGTGATGTTTGATCTGACTGTGTGGAATGTGGCGACCTTTGATCCAGTGACAACATTCAATTAGATAAGGTTAAGTAAATTGACCTCCACCATCCCTGCTACCCAGTCCAAAGCCGGGTAAAGTGTAAACAGCTTGTAAGCATGTCCTTTAACACTCACAACGCATACACAACATGTGTTATGAGTTTATGATTTGAAACTGGTGAAAACTAGACTAATTATTTCTCTGCTTCTTCTTCTTCACTCATCTTTGATGACTGAAGCATCTTAAATAAGAACATATGACACAATTTAAGTTATAGGAACGTTTTAAATTTATTTCCCTAAAGAGCAAAGTTATAATAATTCATTGTAATTACTCTGTCATCCAGATTTGTGTGTATTCCACTGACAGAACCTAAAAAGCACCTTTATGGGAAATGAGTCAGGAAATTACATTACGCCCAGTAGCTGAGAGGCCATTTTCCCACAGCTGAGTTGCCAACAGAAAGTACCTGTACCAAACAAGGATAAAGCAGTGAAAGAAAATATTCCAAACGAGACACTGCTTAAATAATACGTGCAAGTCAACATTAAATGACAGTATTTTTGCTTAATAAAAAAAAATATCACTTTGACTTTTATTTAATTATTTATTTTATTGTGATTTCTGCTGTTTTTATGCTTTTACTGTTTCAATGTAAAGCACTTTGAGTTGTCTTGTACATGAAA
>JBAMHV010000006.1:24611741-24632131 GCA_037177535.1 Pseudomugil gertrudae | reverse complement strand
CATCCTGATGGAAACGCTCTGTTTCTGGGTATAATCGTGTGAGGCCGGGTGGAGTAGGTACTAATGGAAAAGCGCCAATAGAAACACTGACTTTGGTCTTTCTGTGAATTTGAAAGCATTATCACCGTTACTGTTGCATATTTTTTGGCTCTTCCTGTTCATATCACAACAAAATTGATAATGAAGCTTCTTTTAAAAAAGTAAACATGTAAAAATCCAAAAAAATTTAATTAAAATGACAACATAAACCAACAAATGTAGAATCGGCTAACCCCAATGTGATTGTGGTTAGCCGATTCACTAATCAATTCATCTCAATGCAACACCTTCCGATTCAATTATGATTTGTAAATGTGCAACAATGTTTTTTTTAAACATTTAAATGACAAAAAGTAATCAGTAAAGAGTGGCAGGAAGCTAAAAGTTGTGCTGCAGCCTGGGTCGATTCGTCCCAAACAAACAACCGAGATAGCAGGAAGCTAGCAGCTAGCCTTATAGCTTCTGTGACAGTGTGAGATTTCCTCATCAGGTTTGAAAGCTAGTATTTGAAAAAAAAAATGCTATTACAGACACGAGAACAGACAGACCTGGACAAGACTTACTACATATGTAAGTTGTTCCAAGCCAAAATAAAATATAATGGTAAAACTACCAACATGTGACTGTAGTTGTGTTCACAGCCAGGGAGGTTTTGTTTCCAGCTATTACAAACACATTTTTCAAGAAGATTCCAGGGAAACATTACAAAAAACTAAACATGTTGGATATGTGTTGGATTTATTTATAATTCCAGATAAATAAAGATCAAGGAGACACATTTGTTTGGGTACTTGGATCAATGGGTACCTAATGGAGTATAAAGTAGTTGAAAGGAACCCCCGGAGTGAGAAAAAAAACCTTAATGTGGAAAGAAGGTGCATGGAAATCCTGATTATCATTTAATAATGGAATCATAGCACCCTGAATCTACTGAATCATGACACATTTGTATTACTACACATGCCTAAAGTTCCAGCAGTTGCAGGAAACAAAATGTGAAATGATGAAAGGAAAACAACTGTGGCATGAGGAGTCATTACATCAGCTTGCTTAATCAACTACGCAAAACTCCGTAACATGGAGACAGGAATATGAAAGAAAACATCCTGAGGCAACTTCTGTCATCAGAAAAGCACAATACAAAAGGAAACTGCCTTCCGTGTGCCCATAACCACTGACGGTTCAGTCACTGGCTGCCAAAGAAAAAAGCCTTTCTGAATCCAAACGTTCACTGTAACAGAAGTCCAAAGATTTGCTGCTTCCATTTATGGAAAGCAGATTTGACTTAGTGTTTGTGTCAAAACGCGCTCTCCGAGTGGGTTCTCGACCTGTTCTCCGAGTGCGTGCCCCGAAAATGCACGCAATCGGGGCAAATTGACCTCCACATCTGCAGGCCCTGAACACAACATGACACAGGTCACAAAGACTGCAAAACAGCAGCAGCACGAGCGGCCTCTCTGCTACAGCATCGGCCAGAAGCCAGTGAGTTATCAACATTATCCACCATTTTTCACCTCACTTAGTCCATCACAGGTTCATGAAATAAATAAAAGTTAACTTTAAATGATAGCCGCTCTTAGAAATTTGTCATATGGTGTCCCCATTAATGGTGGTGACCTCAAAAGAAACTTCTCATATGGTCATTATTCTACAAATTTTAGAGAGATGATCATTTTAAATTAGGAAAATCAATTGCACATGATTTCTTTCTTTGTATTTCCATAATACCAGCTGCAGTACATCTAATGTGCGTAGCATCATCTGTGCATTTTGACCTTGTAAACTCTTTGCTATGACAGTGGCTTAATAACATCCTTGCCATCAAAGACATGGCCAGCACCCAACGACAGCACCTCAGGAGAAAACAGCAGCTGAATCACATAGCTGGAAAGGAATCAAGATAAAGACTAAGCAGGAGAAAGACAGAGACAAAGTAGAGTGTGTAAAAGTATGAGTTAAAGAAAGTAAAAGAAGAGTCTAGTCTGTCTCACTCTTTCCCTCCTACACAGGCAGTAAAGTTTTAACAGGGCACAGCTGTACACACCTGGGGTCCTGGCGCACACTTTTACAGCTCCCACAGTTCCCGAGGCACATTTCACCATCGCACGGCTGCAGAACTTCAGTTCCACGTTTTGGACCAAGCCTTCCAGAGTCGGTGACGGGTCTGGATATTTCACACCTAATAAAAAAATAAGAAAAGAAAGAGAAGAGAATATGAACTCCGGCAGGTTCTGTGGCTTCATTTAAGACTTCAACTCTACTTATTTCTTGTTGACAAACCAGGTGTATTGAGATAATGACAGCAAACACCAAGACAAGTCATAGTTACACAACTTCTGCACTCAGCGTCCCGTGTTTCCAAAGTTAGCCATAACCTGTATTTTCTGTATATGTGTGAAATATTATCATGCAAATCACAGAAAGCTCTAATCTTGGAAGTAAAAATGAACTTTTTTCCTAAATACCAGATTCATTATTTTTATTTGGAACTGACTTTTCTATCATTTGGACTGAAGATTAGAGAACCGGGTCAGGTATCACTGGGAGATGGACATACAGTGCATAGTATTACTCCTGCATCCAGGCTGCCGTCAAACTACAAACTATTAGAAATGTTGCATCACAGGAGCTTTCCCTTTAATTGTCTAAAAATCATCCTAATGTGAGAGAATCCTCACAATTTCATCTCAAAGACTGTGTGTGTATGTGTGTGTGAGAGAGGGGGGGGCACTGCAAACTCAAACCAATGATTTGTCAGTGAATTTGAGGCCATATAAAATACATAAAGACAAAAGGGGAGAAAACTAGTCAGATGATAAATAAAATATTGAGTTATGGAGCTTCTGTGCCAAACCACTTGCTGCAGGAGGAAAGGAGGATCTATCCATCTCTCACCACATTCCTTCAGTAAGCACAAACTGAGGAAATTATGCTGAATTCTTACGTCACCTGTTCCAACAAGGCTTCACAGATTTTCTTTATTACAAAAAAGTCTCAGAGATTATTTCTGACTAGTGTTCACAGCACTCATCCGTCAGATGTTTCCATGAAACTGACATGAGGATTTCCTTCCCTACAGGACAGTGACATAGTCCTGTACTATTAAAGGCAAAGATTAGTTCTGCAGCATGAAATTATGAAGTAACATTTAGTAAATCCCTCACATAACCACAACACTTTTAGGCTTTTTTTCATTTTTTTTTCCATGTTTATATATTAAGGTCTACTCATAAAAAAAGTTCAGCAAAATTACAAGCACGCATGCAGATAACCTCACATCTGAACCACTATATCTTCAAACACACAACCACATGAGTTATAAAGAGTAAGGACTTCATACAGGAAAAAGTATGCTCATCTATTCTCCTACAGGCACTGCAAGCGTTCCAGTGAAGGAGGTTTGATTACTAGAGCTCTATTTTAAATCAAGGTCTTTGTTACAAAACCTAAAGTAGGAAAGATGCAAAAGCAAGCTTTCCTAAAGACCAGAATTAATCACTTTACACCGATAAGAATGGAAATAAACACTAAGGAGAAAGAGCAATGCAACCCTGATGGAGCTATGGTCTGCAGACGCAGACTGGTAAAGTCAAACTAACATCACCAACTTAAAGTCCTGACCCTCGTCCACATGAGATGATGTGAAATGTGCCAAACATGGCTGTTCAATCAAGACTTTCCAGAAAAGTTTATGGAGGAAACTTCTGAAATTCCTGCTCATCATTGTTCCACAGGAAACATCTGATGCGACTTAGTCCTGAAGGTTTGGGAACACTCCAACTGTAGTTGAAATGTAACTTTTATTTTATAAAGGCAGGATTTGAGTAGACAAATACATACCACACTTAACCATGGGAATTACTGAAAATTGCTAGAATCCCTAACCACTGACTTCCCTTCTCTTCCTCTCACTCAGACAAATTACCAATCAACCTCTTCACCTGCTGTCTGAGAGGCCCCCGTAAGCCCAGATGGAAGATGGTTAACGTTAATAACCTTCCTGCAGTCGCTCTGCCACACACTTAATATATCTGCAGGTCAAGCAGAGCAGTACGGCGTGCCTCTCAGAGGCTCTGGCTGCTAGCATTCCCAACAGCTACGTCTTTTAGAAAGAGGCAGGTGGCCGAGTGTTTTATGGATAAAATTCAACGCAAGAACATTTTAGTAATTTATCCGAGTAATACAGCTTAGTGAAGCTTTGATACAACTCAAGCACAGTAGAAGGTCAAATAAATTAATTTGAATCCATGCTTCTTTTATTTTTAAGTTTAAGTGCAAAGCACTTTGCACCACACCGTTGTAGAGTTTTGCTTTGAATCTGTAAGGCAAGGCAAGTTTATTTGTATAGCACTTTTCATGTACAGGACAATTCAAAGTGCTTTACACTGAAACAGTAAAAGCATAAAAAAAGCAGAAATCACAATAAAATCATACATTAAATAAAAGTAATTAAAGTCATGTACTAAAAAACCTTTCAGAGGCAAAGTTTTGCAAATATGCATGTGTCAACGGTAGACAAACATTTTTGTGATGCAGGAACAGAGGAGGATAAAAAAAAATACATAGATACCACAAACTGGGCGATCAACTTTCCCTAGAAACAATATAACTTCACATATTTTCCATACAAAACATTTGGACATATATTTGAGTGTTCCTTAATGAACCTTAACCAAACTATCTCATTGAATGGATATCCAGATCCAGAGGACCAGAACTGAAACAGTCCCAGTGATGAGTGGCTCCTGTACACAAACAAACTGCTCCCTGAGTCCAGAAAAGATGGAGATATAAGTGCAAGACGGTCTGCAACATGACGGGGGGGTCATTCCCTCTGCTCTTTGACAAATCGCACAAGGGGTATCACTATAACATATCCCCTTTGCCCACGTAGATGTCCAAAAGGCCACGGTGCACCTGCTGGGTTGGGAGGTTGTTACGTGGGGGGGGGGGCTTTTGACAATGTTATGCCCAGCTGTTAAGACTATAAAAATGTGGGGTGCACAGGAAGAGTGTATGTGCTTGGGTTGGTTAGTTCGTCAGCTGGAACAATGGTATTCTGTGTATCTCACGTGTGTAAGGTGCATTTGTGGGTAACACAACCAGGCGTGTGGTTGTGTGTTTCCGTGTGTAAAAGAGTGACAAAGCGAATGAATTTAATATAGTGTGTGGTGCTGTTACTCGTCAAGCAAAAGCAGGTGCAAGGAGTATATAAACACACAGCTAGGGGCCAAAGGCTATGCCACACCATCAAACACAGAGCTATCAGGGGCAGCTGGATCTACCAAACTGAAAACTGGAGAGAAAGAGTTGAGACGAGGCAGGGGAGGAAGTAGTAAATGGGCTATATTTAAGTCAAGGTTTTTTACACACAACTCAAAACTATTTAAAACAACAAACTAAATTCACACATACTTATTATTTACAGTACCTACAATCATACAGCACTTCTTAGTCTTCAGTCTTAAAGGCATGCAGTTCTTATTTTTCATGGATCAGACTGATCAATGCAGTGGAAGCAATGTGGCCGTCAATGTCCTGCCTGTTGGCTGGAAAACGTAAGCTCAAACCAACTCACCGTCCAAGTGGAAGACAACTTTTCCACTGAAGAGATTCCAAGGGACAAATACATTACACATAATCTTATCAAGCAAAAGCAAATTAAAACCTGATATATGTAGCTATGGTTATTATACAGGGTTAGTCACTGACAGCAGGCTGCCTGCATGCAGGCATTGTTGTCCACATTAAGATTTATTGCAATGAAAATAATTTCAAGCTGAGCTAAAACCATCTTTACTCAGGAAATTCATTATAGCCATGAATATTCCCCAAAAAACTCAGCTGTGTGAGGACCAGCAGCACCCTGCAGAGTATCACAGTCCTAATTGTAGTCTTCTCTTTAGTATCAGCCACTTTCTGCAGAGCTTTTAACACCAGATGAGAGCTACGGATAAGGGTTATGAGCTACAGCTGCATCATTACAAGCCGGTATTTGTCCACCTTGAAAGAGTTGTTTTTTTAAGGTGTGCAATTTTTTTCTATGTGCAAGCTTCATTTAATCTTCATTTATAACAGATTTTATACATGTGTCTGTAAAAAAAAAAAAAAGCACATACGTAGCCTGATCACGATTAGCATCAAGTTGTTATCCAATGGAGATACTTTTGTGTTTGCATGACTCTCTGTGATAGTCTGTGTGGTAACAAAGCACTGCAAGCCTGAAAGAGCCTGCACCCAAACACTTTGCAGCCGCCAAGACGGAAACTCAAAAAGTCTCTGGATGAACGCTCAGGTCATTTCATCACTCAGTCGTAGATGTTTTTGTCTAAATAGAACAAACGCACTACTTCAGTGGTTGGTGGGTGAATGTGTGTGAGTGTGAGACATCTGGAGAACTGAGAGCCATGCCTCACACATTCCAACATGTCCTGCTCGCACTTCCTAATGGTATGGGAAACTTATCTGCCTACAGGGATGGACCAGGAAAATTACACTTCCACTCAACAATCACTGCATTTATATACACCTACCTTCATTACCCCGCTTATCCTAAATGTTCTACTGTAGTAAGAAAGTTTGTTTTCAATCAGGACACAATGTTATGCAGTATGTGCCGCAGCTGCTGTGTTTCGATTTAAGCTCCAACACCTTCACAAGTGACTGCAGTTGGTTGTCAAGAAGCAGCAGATTATGGTCGAACCTCCATGTGCAGGTAAAGGGACTGGAGGAGAAAGAACCTAAAGCACTACAAGATCCGAGTCTGGCAGTGGGCCCAAACCAGCGAGGGGGCTGACAGAAAAAAAAGAGGTAGACATAGACAAGTTGGGTAGCCTGAAAGCAGCCAGCTGAGCCATTAAGTGCTGATGCAGAAACAATAACTGTCTCTCCTCAGTCAGGAGGGGCTGGAGTAGAAGCAGTAAGTAGGAGCAGGTCTGCTGGCATCCTGCCCAGAGCTGACACACAGCAGAAATACAGACACATGCAGAGGGAATGGGACAGGAAAACAGACAAGGCAAACCAGTAGTGGTTTGTCCTGCAGTTAAAGCTGAGGGGATAGCAGCTTACTCAGTCAAACACATGTCTGCAGTGACTTTCAGGAAATCGCATAGATTTACCTTCACCTAGGTTCACCTTCACATTATTATCCATTATCTTTTCTGTTTGACACCAAGAAAACATTAATTTCTACTGCACACAAGAAGGACAAAAGAAGACAGTCCTTTCATTAAATATGTCATGACATAACCTGCGAGTTGTGGTATTTACAGGTAAACTCTGCACACAGAAAAAAAAGCAATGGGGATGTCAAATAACATCATGTGCTCAGATATACGACGGAATTGGTCCGACAATGTGAGAAGCCAATATGGTTAAATCAGGGATTACCAACTCCGGTCCTTGAGGGCTACCATCCAGAAGCTTTTAGTGTTTTCTTGGTTCAACACGCCTGATTAAAATGAAAATCTTCTCCAAAAACTTGTTTTCATCTTCTGCACCTGCTTGTTAATGAGCCATGGATTTCAATCAGGTGTGGTGTATCAGGAAAAGCCTAAAAGTTTCTGGAGGGTAGCCCTCAAGGACCGGAGTTGGTGACCCCTGGGTTAAATAATACACACAGGCAATGCTGCTTAAACTGTTTAAGAAGAAAAGTGTAAGTCATTCTGCTGTTTCTAGCAATCACTTCAGCGGTGAGTTAATCCGTACACTATAAGAAGTTAAAGAAAGTAAAGAAAAGGTGACAATAAAATTAAATAAAACTTGGATTAGGATGTCTCATCTTTTAAGCTGCTGCACAGCAAGAAAATTCATCCACCAGCACACCAGGTAACAGCAGCAACAGCCAGAGAGGAAGCCATCGCCTCACACCTTTGGCTTTTCCACAAAACAATTGTACCAATAATACCAAATCTGTTTGGTTGCCTGCACATATTGTTTATTTTGGGAACCACGTAAGTTATAATGGAGCCTAATGACTTTCTCATCAACTTTCAGGACGAAATTTCAGGCTGCACTTCCATGGAGTAAAGTGGTCCCAGCTGAGTTCCAGTTAAACTGGTGCGATCGTGGACTGGTTTGCTAGAAAGTATGATGGCTATAAAAAAAAAAATCCACACAGATGTAGTCAAAACCAGAATGATGCCTGTCTGAAAGCGCTCTCTGTGCTCAATAGCTTGTTGTTCTTGTAGTCAGCAAAAAGCAATCAGCACTACACTTCATTTCTAACGGGTGGATATAAACCAGGCAGCTTCCAGCACACTGAAGAGAGATTCACCACAGTGCTGTATGAAAGTGTTGCTGCATCCAACGATCCCGGTTAAAACACTGATGTGGTGGTGACAGTTGTGGTGGTAGCGGGGGACCGGGGGTCTAGTTTTCATCAATTCCATCTTCTCCAGGTGCTGCTGCTTTTTTGTCTGCCTGCTAAAGCAGTGACATATGTTCTCCGCACATTCAGACTATGGTTCTTTCTGCCACTGAATTACCACAATTAAGGAGTCTTCATGCTGAAGCAATTTGGCAAACACTAATGTGCCGAGGCAGCGAGGTTTGGAAGACAGTGAAAGGAGGGGTTTGGGCGGGGGGGTTAGAAGGGGCTGCAAAGAGTTACAGAACAAGTGAGAAAGGTATGAGAGATTGTAAAAAAAGAAAAGAGAGACAAAAGCATGAAGAGTGGTAAACGTGTGATAGGACATGGACAACTGCTGCACTGCCACTTGTAAGGAAATAATTAGCCAGCGGTGAGATAGGTCTTTAAAACAGAGTTCTGCATGAGAGGGCCTGCTTCTCAGCCTCTCATGTCCTCTGCCTAATGCGGCCCTGACAAACTCAGTTAGCATAAGAAACAGAGGCATTCTAGCTTTGAAGTAGCAGCCAGGACGGGATGCCAGTGTGGTTCCACCGAGAGAGATGCTCAGAAACACAAACCACAATTAACGATGCTAAACCAGTCTTTATTGGCCAAATGCATCTCTGAATTACTGCCTTCTCTTTCATTCTCCAGCTTTCAAGACCCCTGTCTGTGGAACTTATGCAAGAGTTTAGCTAAAAGCTTTCTCCTCTTTTCTTCACTTGCCTTATGGGACAGAATTAAAGACAAAACAAGCAGAGTATTCTTGTTTACTAATAATCCATGGAGATCAATATTTATGTCTTAGCTTTGAGGAGGCTGTGTGGTGGTAGCCAAGACGTGACTGGGGTTTCGGTGCTGCTGAGGCACTTCAATGGGAATTGCAGTGAAATTTATGGCTCGGTGACGTGGAGCTATGTGCTCAGTCGGCACTAGTCACTACCCTCAGATGGGCTGGTTGGCTCTCTGCAGGGAGCCAGTTCTGCAGACACTACAAGATGACATAAATACAAACAGATTTATTTGGGTCTGTCATTGATTGAGGGTTTTGGTGACATCCAGAGCAGTCTGATGCAGGGGCTTTAAAACCGAGGATTCTCATACTGCAATTTGTTTCATGTCTTAAAGTTACTCCATGTGTGTTACTTCTGCTTGTCTTCAAGCTACCTGCCAAACTGAGCATAAAAAAAGCTATTTCTTAGCTGTATACAGCAACATGTAGAACGTATTATAAATGTATAACTGATGCCAACATTTATATTCAGATTAAATCAGAAACTTGCATTAAATCAGCTATTTCCTCTAATGGTTTCAGCTCCTATTACAGGAGCTTACCTCATATAAAAGAAGATGGTAGCAGACTTAACACCCATCGGAGTGTGTTTAACAGAATACCTAATGAAGAGAATACAGGCTGGCGCTAGAGGCTAAAAAGTCTTTAGGACAGAAATGATTCATAAACCATGGCTGCAGGGCGGATTTTATTTCAGTTTACCCTACATGGGGGAGACGACTTTAAAGTTTCATTTCCAATTGACAAAAGTGTAAATTTCCAAAATCTTTGCTTCACCCAGTGTTGGCTAACCATACCAGCAGGCTTAAGCATCCATCAGACTTCAGAAAGCACGACAGATCTTTTGATCGACAACCACTGTAAACAGCATTTTCTCCTGATGTTTTATTAAATTGAAAGAGTTAAGACGGCTCTGAGGAAACATCAATCTTCCATAACTGGGAAGGCAAAAATTGGTGTCAAACTCTGACTTTCAGATGCTGCTCTGGGATCACTCATGTTCTCTAACACGCCACTCGGAAGGGTTAGGAAAGGTTGGCCGAACATTTTCAGGGCAAGTCAGGCTTGGTAGTCTGGGTTTAGCCCAAAATGCCTATATAGGTGTAAAACCATGATAACTCTTACAATAGCAAGGAATATTTGTGATTCCCAAGCCGACCAGACCTTTCTGTTGTTCACTGCCATCGTTTTCTTATTATCTTCTGAGCATCGAATGAGCTCGGCCATCCGGGAGGGACTCAGAGTAAAGCCGCTGCTCCTCCACATGGAGAGGAGCCAGATGAGGTGGCTCTGGCATCTGGTTAGGATGCCTCCTGACGCCTCCCTGGTGAGGTGTTCCGGGCACGTCCCTGTGGGAAAAGGCACCGGGGGAGACCCAGGACACGCTGGACCGATTACATCTCGTGGCTGGCCTGGGAACGCCTCGGGATCCCCCCGATGAGCTGGTGAATGTGGCTGGAGAGAGGGAAGTCTGCTGCCCCCGCGACCCGACCTCGGATAAGCGGTAGAAAATGGATGGATGGATGGATGGATGAAGGTTGTTTATCTCATGCTTGCTTTTGTCACAGAAAGTGGCAAATCATTAAACTAAATAGTGGGATGTTCTGCTCTAATTGCACCGTATCATTCCTTTTTGGACCTGCAACTGAAGGGTACAACAGTACAGTTAAGAGCCTGTTTCCACCACCAAGTCAATACAGAAAGGTTCAGTGGGGTTTGGTTGTCATAAATCTTTGTTGCATTTCCAACTCTACCTTTACCCGGGAGACGGCATATCTGCTGGATAGTGATGGATGTGTCAGCTGTGAAATAGTATGGTATCACAGTGGTGTAACATCTTCTATAATAATAATGAAGAATATGAGACAGGAAGAGTGGATGCAAATGACATTTTGTGTTTTTTCTCCTTGTTTGCGGCTGTAAAGAAAAAAACTTTTATTTAAACATGGCACTGTTGCCGCTTTGCTCTAACTGCAGAGTGCAGAACACACTGACTCCAACAATACCAGACCAGTTGGTGCAAAAAGGGCCCTGGGCTCATTGTATGGGCCCCTTTTTTGATGGAAACACAAAATAGTGCCCAGTACAGTACCAACCTGATCCACGATATAAAGAAAAGTAGGGCTGCTTTTCAGACTGGGGAGAAAATCATTGGCTTAAGTTTTCTGGTTATTCCCTATCTCTGGAATGCAGGCTATTAGTGAGCAAAACAGAAAAAAAAGATTAAAACAGGAAACACGGTGAGATTGCAGCCTGTTGGCGAGGTGTCCGGCTGGTTTGTATCATGTAGAAGAGTGAAGAGGTTCTTCTTTGACTGTGAGCGAGAAGCCGCCAGATATTCAATGTTTCTTTTATCCCATTACAGGATTTTCATTTCAATGTACTTAAAAGTCTAAAAAGAGACACTTGTGTTGCACAGTCACTCAACTGGCCTCTATGATTAACTTGTGACTGAAAGGAGCAACAGAGAAAGACCAGGCAGCTTCACAAAGACAAAAGAAAAGTAGGGAAGGTCCGAGTCTGGATTGACTTAAAACATCATCACAATCCGCCAGGAGTGGAGCGAAGGCCGTCTGTAGCTCATTGAAGTTTTCATTGACAAGAACCTTCTCAAGTTCCATCCAAGATTTATTTATCGGTTCCCTGATGCTGACAAAGCGTGTTTTTTATGTCAGAAGTGAGGTTGCATATGGATGAAAAAGCACTTTCCCTTTCCTTCCCCTCTTGCTTTCTTCCTGTCCTGATGTCAATTCGTGAAGCAGACAAGTAGACAGGCAGAAATTTCTTTCAAACCAATAATTTACCTCTTCAAAGCAGAATGGATACTTGAGTGAGGGGCCAGGCTACGCTGAAACAGACATCTCAGGGCTTTTCTTAAACTTCCCATCTTTTTACTGACATTTGTGACAACCACAAACCATAGAAAAGACTTGTCCTTCTGTCTTTCACTAGAGAACAATGAGAAATTATGAAAAACTGAATGTATGAATGAGCTGTATGGATGGGCTTACTATACACCAAAGAAAAGCTGCTCGTTACTTTGACCCGTCTTGATTAATAGATGAGGAACATTAAGTTTGTGAATTAGTGCCATGGCCGCCTGTCATCACAGAAAAAAGAAAAGTGAGCAGCGAGGTTGTAACTACACAACATAACGAAGATCAGATTACAGCAGTGACAAAGTAACATGAAAAAAAACTTTTTTTTCTTGCTAATAACACAAAGCTATTACAGACAGTTATTGTGCTGCAGCATCACAGGGGGATTTGTGTCAGAGTCATGCTCCTGATGCCACTTAGATCACAGGGATGTGAACTCCTGGCCATGACAGGAATAGACTTTTTCATGCAGTGCAAAAACGCGTGAATACCATTGTTGACATAGTCTATGAAATCACATTTGGTTCTTAGCAAAGAAACACAGAGTGAGGAAAAAAAGGTAAATAATTTCCTGAATGTGACCTTGAAACTTTTTTTCATCCTTTTCTCTAATTTTATCCTTAACCTCTCCTCACCTCTCCCCCATTACAAGAAAGCAAGGAACTAAAAACAAAGGACTTGTTTTAATAATGATACGGTTATGAGTAAAAGCACAAGTCCTGCTCTAATATTATCAACATGCCTCTAGTTGCTATGCAATGAGAGCATGGATTTGCTGTATCCAAACATTCTTCAGTCATTTGCCTTAAATGGGATCATATGGTGTGAGTTCAGAAGTACATATACAATCGAGTAAAGATAGAGGTAGGCATGCATCTGTGCATATGTGCTTTTCTTTGTGCATGTGCCTAACCTGACACTCCATAAGAAAGCAGAGCTGGCTTTAATAAAGCAAACCAATGGCCAGTTGTAATCTTGGGCACTGAGGTCGGCCCACTCTCTTATTCTCTTTATTTCCTTCTTTCTGTCACTTTTCCCTCCGACCTTTAGATTCCTTTTCCCTTTCATTTTTCATTCTGCTCATTATAACGTTCACTCTCTCTTCCTCTTCCTCTGTTCTTTCTCCCCAAAATCTGTCATGCTAAAGCTATGTCACAGCTCATACATCACCCAGCAATCATCCAGAACATGGCTGGTGACCACCACCAACCAACTTCAACCAGACCCCCCCCTCCTCCTGTCCCAGGCCAGACCACCACGGAGCTCTGTGGCCAGAAAACCAGCTGTGATACAAGTTGAATCACTGTTAGGCAATGCTTTTATTTCTTTTAATCTGTACTAGTTTGGACAAATGGTCTGCATTGCTATCTAATAACGCTCTGCTACAGCACACTGTCAGGCTAATCACACAAGAGGGAAAAAAGAATCACTATATTATATATAAAATAGATTTTATTGTAGACGTTTATTATCTTAAGGCTAACTATGAAAATAGGAAGCATTCAGTAAAAGCCACTGAGAGCTGATTCATCGATCATTAACAGTTCTGTAACGTTATCATCACAACATATTTCCAGTGTTATCATTCTGACAACCTATACAGAGACAACACAGTTTAAACTTCATTTAAACTGGTTCAAATACATAAAGTATGGATAAATGATTTTAATATCATGATTAGATAGACGGAGCTGTATGCAAACTGCAGGCCAGCGTTGGATGTAGAGGTGGTAAACATAATGTGCATACAAACTGATTAGAGCATGCAAAATGAGACATGAAGTTAAATACAATCCATCTTAATAAATGAAGGGATTTTTTAAGGGAAGGTCTTTTAGTCATGTCAGGTGAGCAGAAACCATTTGTTATTGATTTAATTAATCTCTGTTATGGGTTTATAATTATAAGAATACATTACTTTTAATTCCATAATGCAAATTACACTGTGTCAATGACTAAATCAGTACTCTTATTGACATCACACTGCACACTCACACACCAGTGCATGTAGACTTCGGTAACGCGTGGGAGGTCACTGTGGTCAGTGTGTGGTTAAATCTGAGGGTAATGCTGCCTCAAAGTAGACACGACTTACAGGCTTCCCTCTACTGCTGCTGTGTTGTAAACCACAAAACAATCTGAGATTTCTGGCCTTGGACAATTACAATAAGGAACAAAAGGAAGATTAAAAAGAAGAAAAATGTCGAGTTTGTGTTGAAGGACAGCAAAACAAAGAGCTCTGTGACAGAACCAGGCTGGAGATCAGCTCCATATACAACATGCAGGTGGATTATAAAGCAAGAGGTAATGCAAAAGACAGTGAGTGATATCCAATTGTTGAGGAAAATAAGATTTCATGCCTTGTTATGCAATTTCTCCTATTTTTCTGGGCTGTAAAACATACATCATGCTCTGTATTACTCTGTATTTCAAGTCATGACATCTTTGTTTCAGTCATCTGTGAAGAAAATGTTTTAGTTTGCAAAGTTCACGAGATTAAAGCTGAAGCAGTGGAGTCCCCCCACCCGTTTCCCATCTTAACGAATAGTCCTGGAATCTAATCTAATGCCCAAACATCGCCCTCATATACTAAAAAACAAAAAAACCTGCAGCATCAAAAGAAAAGAGCAGTGGACATAAATCCACTAGTTTTTTCTTCAGCATTTCCATCTGATTCTTAAACTGTCCTGAGCCTGAAAACTTCAAGTTGGTGACATAATAATAATAATGAATAGTGTGTGACAGCCATATGTTTTCACTGGTCACGCAACCATAGTGACACAATGCCATCGGTTTAGTGTTTGTTTTAGTCGAGGAAAACAACTGAAGTGAAGCAGAGCAAAGAGGAGCCAAGATGTAAGTGGGACAGCAAAAAGCCAGCAGTGCACAGCTGGCAAAGCTCATCACGACATTACAGTCTGCACACAACCACAGTGCCCACATGAACCAACACTGCTCAGCAAGTTGTACATTGTGAGGAAGATGCACCACAACAAACTGCATTTCCACAAAATTCATTCTACTCCTCTTCTACACTTTTATCTCATTTTTTCCACTTTTCCAACACACTTAAGACCTCACATAGCAAAAGTCTGAGAGGGTCTGGGACAGCCGACACACCCCTGAAACCCAATGAGTGTCAACATAACCTCAAAAACAGACACAGAACCAGACATTTTTGGTTATATGATAGAAATGATTGCAGAGTATTTCCCCCCTAAACACAAACTTACACAATGCATCACCTATTCCCCTTCACTCTTTTGCACTCCGAGCCCAACGAGTCTTTCCCCCACTCCTCTAACCTGCCAGCAAATGGGCCAGATGTGCAAATGTTTCTCCATGTCGCTATTCAAGCCTCTTTCCAAGAGAAAGGCAGAATGAGCGGAGAGGAATATTTGACTTCACTCCACGGGAGACCAGTTTCATAAAGTCTGGCAACTACACAACTGTAAAAAAGGTAGCTTGACAGGCTTGGCTGCAGGAGAATGTTGACAGCATACCAAACAACATGATTCTAATGAGTTGGAAAATCCCTGGCCCTCCAGAGGACTGTCCAGATGCTACCGTCATGAGAAACGCTACTGTTTTATTGAATTCAGACTCCCCTCCTTTTATTTAATAAGGGACTAAATTTATTATTCGACCATTAAGGCATCCTAGGTGACATGAAGCGTTTCAGAGTTAATCTACCCCTGGCTGCAGGTCCTGTGCAACAAACTGGGCACAAAACAAGTTGATGTTTAAGTGTCTCCCGTGAACACATTCATTTGGACAGCTTATGCGTTGGTTATGCGCTGGCACTCCTGGTACAGGATCTGCAGCCAGTTCGCCCATAATTCACAAGCCACTATCTGGTTGACTTGTTTTCCATGAATGATAGTCTAACACTTGAGTTGATCCCTGAGAAATAACTATAAAATTTTCATAAGAAAGTCAAATCACTTTTAGCTGCAGCCAGTTGCATAAATATCTCTCCTGACAATTTCCTGGCACTAAGAATCAAGCTTTTTTCAGAAGGAGCTAAACAAACAAAAGACACTACATATTATTAATTTTAAAAATGGTCAATAAATCAGCAACAATAATGACTGCATTAAAATTAAATGCAGTGATCTAAAAGAGACCACACGAGCATGTCTGTTCTTTATTTTATGACTGAAAGGCACAATAAATCGCTGTTTTTTTTATCCTTTTCTTTATTATGCCAAATAGCTGAATTGCTATTGCCAAAATTATAATCACTACCCTATAGTAATAACGGCTTTATGAAAAATAACCAACAAAAAAACACGCACCGAGCCATTTGCCATGATGAACAATTACAAACACATGCCTCTAAACATGGAGCCTCTCGTTTGAAGAATTTGCAGTGAATTACTAGCTGAAAAGAGCTGCAATAACTTTGTCAGGCATCTGAATTCCATCTAACTAGGTTTAGATCTACACTGGATCTGCAGGCAACAAAGACTTCCTGGGAAAAAAAAGGTCTGATTTCAAGACCTCCAGTGTGAACGCAGCCAAAATCATTTCGTCGAGCACATTGCTTACCTGGAACTTTGTACACTTCATTGACTAGACTTTCACTTAGTGTCTGTGGAGCTCCGTTGGGCAAGCTGTGGGTCCAGCTCTGGTAAATAGCCTGGAGCAAAAGTGTTTGGGCCCTCGTGGCCTGAATGGAGAAGTGAGGGAGCTCAAAAATGCACTCTGTGGTTGGGACTGATGACCTTTTGCTCCTGCAAGAGAAAAGACACAGAGGCTACATGAGATCAAAGACGACGACTTCCTGTTAGGATTAAGTGACAATAAATTAAAGTACGAAGAGTTGCACATAAATGTTAATACACACAGAATTAAACAGGAAACTGTGGAAGCATAGTTCATAACTTCCACAAATCCATCAATACACCATAGCAATATAAAACAGCTCTTTGATAGCAAAACAGGCCAAATAAGTAGAAGTACATTCCAACAGTAAACCTAAGAGGTACCAAGCGTGAGCCAAGCTTTCCTTAGTTACTTGGCAGGTAGATTTAGTTCGTCGACCCCCCCCCCGTCAAAACTGTGATGATGATTTATGTGAAAAGATGTACGGCCCAGAAACCTGACTCTGAAAAGAATCTCTAAGCATTTAACATTTCATCCGTCTCAAAAGTGTGGAGGGAGAGTTTGTGCGAGCGTGAGCGTATGACAAGCTGATGAGTTGAGCATTCAGGGGGATGAGGTAACAGAATGGTGTGACAGAGTCCTCCAAGCCCCCGTCTATCAGATCCTCAGCAGACCATGCTCTCATTTATCATTCCTCACACACGAACACGCTTAAATTCCTGTTTTTTAGTACTATCCTCACTGTCTCCTGTAGTCACTCATTTATATCCAAACATAGTTAAATTACTCCTGCTCACATCAGTGCTGCACAAACTCAATCTGTTTTTTGTACAACACATCCATCACATGCAGTAAGCAACACGAGGAGGGGGGAAACTTTAACACACATGCACACTCTGAGCAAGGCTTGGACTTAAACACAGTGAATAGTGTGATGGAGCACTTGTCAAGGTCACAAATATTTCTACTAATGTCCCTCCCTTTTCTTTCACAGAAACCTCCATTTGTTAGAAAAAAACTGTGAGACTGAATTACATGCTTCATCTCAGAGGTTCATGGGGTAGGACTGGTAGTGCCCCCTGTCCGGATATGCATTGAGGGTTTGGTATGCGTGTGCAGCACACATGCACTTGACTGCGTACTACGCTGGATGCAAAGGGGGGGCTGCCTTATGAGCAGAACTTTAATTGAAAATAGAAGTGTGACTGGTTCCAGAGATGGCTGCAGCATGTCAGGAACGAGCATCACAATTCATTTAATCACACATCCATTATGGTCTGGTCTCAGTTCAGAGTGTGGGATTTGTCACAGGGTCCCCTCTCCTCGCTCGGCAGCTCTGCAATCGTTTAAACTCTCTGCTTCACTCCCTCTCCTTCTCCACCAGTCTCTTTATCTTTCCCTTTCTTCTACTCCTGGGTGGTTCGCCAGGGTGACATGAGCTGTTAGTTGCACACAAGGCAACCCAGAGCTCTTAACCACCAGTCGTCTTTACTGTAAGAAAGAAAGTGAGGCTGTTTGATAAAAAAAAAGAGATGCAGGATAGAGAAGTAACAGGAAGAGAGGAAGGAAGAAAGCCCAGACCTGACAGGGTCAACGGGTTTCCTATGACAACACGCACATGCATACAACACAGATACATTTTTAATTCAGTTACTCCATGCCATGTATTTGGCACCTTCGTGCTGTTCTGCTTTTAAAGTCACTTTTGCTATTCAGTGACACACTAATCAACACGATTCTCAATTGTTATTCACAGCTTCAAATATGTGCGCATGCATGTACGCATAGAGAAACACTGCAGCTGAACAAAAGAAAGCATAGAGGACGCAGCAACAATGTCCCCACATGCAGAGCAAATGTGGCTGCAAAGCCACTTCAATGAGAGGACTGGCAGGGGATGAAAGTTTGTTCGCTTATTTGAGTGTTTATAGTGTTTCAGGGGAGCTTGTCATGTGCATGTGGTCCCCTAAAACTTTAATTATGCACCTGTTTTTATTATATCATGCCCACTTCTTTGTGAACAGCATCTTGGATCTTGGGATTAAATGAGAAGCAGAAACTCTCATTAGGGTGTTTTGGGAATGCTGGATGTGAAGACAGCCAGGCACTCATCGGATTTCATTAAGTAGCTGGCACAGTCAGTGTTTCTTGCTGCAACATGGTAAACAGCTTTTTGGCAGGAAGCTTTTTTACTGTTACCACAAGCTCTGCGGGAAACAAAAGAATCCATGAGGTCAAAACACATTAGTATCGGCAGCATCCCCCAGCAGAAACAAATGACAGCTTTAAAACATTCAGTTCAGAACGTCAAATAAGTATACTCAACGTGTTTCGCTCTCTGAGGACAGAATCCATATTACAAATTCAGCCTGTAGCCTGGGGAGCAAAACCCATGAAAACATACTTCTCTTATAAAGTGGAGACCCAGCAGAGTTGGGCCCACAACCAGCTTCAGATCCAGACTCATAATTGAACAAATCAGCTCCTTTTAGCTTGAAGCTCGGTGGCTCATTGACTCAGCTGTCTCTGACCTCACAGCAGTCCTGTAAGTCAATAACTTTTTCATTAAAACACAGAGGCCACCAGGAATATGTTAAAAGGAAATCAGAATTAGTCAGGAGCTATGAAAAAATTAAGTGTTTCAATTTCAACCAGTGAAATATGGTTTCCTTTGGTGGATTTCAACAACATTAGCTCTCATTTCCCAACCCGTCCCCAGGAGAGCTGTGACTGAGTGACAATGAACCAGACCAAGGCTTCTACAGACCTAATGGGTGCGTGGGTAGGTAACCGGTCTACCCACTGGCACAAAGCTTTTCTGCCCAATGCACCTGTCGGGATCGAGCAAAACAGTATTGTGTTGAGCAGAAGGTGAGTTAAATATGTGGGCACTATAATAACGGTGGTACTCTGCCACTTCTGTTTCCTCTTTATAAATGTTCACTTACTGTCTGCCAAGTTCATTTGGTCCAATAAAACACACAAGAACATATAAAGATTAAAAAAAGATGCTCACAAAGTACTGGCTAAGTTCAAACATGGCTCAGAAAAACCTGGGATCGCTCTGATGATCACACATAATGCCATAACAAGCATCATTTCTTACCTTAAACTACCTTTTTAAATATAAATACATTGTATTATTAGCTAACCAGATCATTTCTACTATGCTCATTTTGAATCCCTGCTACAGATACTGAACTGAACCAGTGATTGTCAGGCCAGTCAGCTTTCTGGGCTGGTCTGACTGGGTCAGAAATATATTTAGGACAGCCTGAGTTTCAACCAATTAGCTGCTACTTCAGAAAGGCCTCCTGTAAGCACGCACATCCACATACCTTTACCAAAACATGCATGAAAATATGCACAGAGACTTGGATGACAACAGATATAGCTGTCACACAAGCTGCAACCCACCAGCACACACACATATTTACAAACTACTAACCTTCACTAACCATTTATGAAAATAACCGTCTTTATGTTGAACATTGCCAAGCTTTTATTAAAATCTGCAAGCTGCTTAGATATTTATTAACAACAAATGGCCACACACATATGTACACCAATATGAATGATGAGAAAGCAGTGATATTTGCAGGGACACTATATATATATATATATCGTGAAGTGGAACGAAATGCATTGGATAATTTAAACTTTTATAACAAATAAAAAACTGAAAAGTGGGGCGTGCAGTATTATTCGGCCCCTTTACTTT
>JBAMHV010000006.1:24571519-24593025 GCA_037177535.1 Pseudomugil gertrudae | reverse complement strand
ATGTGCCTATCGGGGTGTGAGTGTGTGTGTGAATGGGTGAATGTGACTATGTAGTGTAAAGCGCTTTGAGCGGTCAAGAAGACTGGAAAAGCGCTATATAAGTATGAGTCCATTTACCATTTAAAAACAAACATTATTTTCACCGTTTCCAAGGTTTCATCATTATCTGTGCAAAAATAAGCACCAACTAAACACAGTGCATACTTTTGCACTTTACTTTCCAACTGACTCGGGAAATAACAGCAGAAAGAAGGAGGGATGTCAAAAGCATTGTTAAAAAGAGTTGAAGGCAAGTGGTATGCTCTGTCACCTTTCTGTGGTTTGCAGTAAGGTTCATATTCATGGTCCATGGCACAGGTGATCATCTTGAGCATGCGGTGGACTGCGCTGCTGTGCAGCCTGATGTCTAGTGGTCCTACAACCAACCTCTTGATGGACGTCTCTTGGACCACTGGTAATACTTCCTCCATATTCACAGAGAAGTCCTGAGAGCCTTAAGAAAAGAAAAAAGAAATATAACCAATCAAAATGTGTATAGTTAGTCATTTCTATGCAATACCTACCAACTCCTGTCATGTACTGAATATTTCTACATGAACATTTCCGGTATCAACATTTTCCTCCATATTCAGCAGCAACCCTACAAAGATAGATGTGGTGTAATGCACCAGTAGCAGGGAGCCAGCAATGCTGTGAATAACTGGAATGATGAATATTCCAAATGTCCAGCTCTCTCACAGCTGTCCCTTCATTCATCTCAGGCCCATGTTCCAGAGGTCCACTTAAAAGACTCGGCTTCCCGGCAATAAAAAAGGGAGAAATTAAAAATAAGAGAGGGGAGGGGGGCGGGATGAATGGCAGTGAGCGGGGAAGGGGACAAAGGGTCACAACTAGCTTTATTCCCATTACATTCCTCCACTGCACAGAACATTCTTAGAGCTCAGTGTCAACAGTCTGAACTGAACTTTTTGCTGAAAGGACCAGACTGTGGAGGTGCAGCGCTTGCTGAATTTTGGGAACTTATAGAGGGCAACAGGCAGACCCGCTCCTCCCCCCTCCCTCCCCCCAATGAGATGTGGCTGCAGTGGATTATGCCTAATATCAACCATATGGCTGCAGTTACAACAGCCAGAGGAATGATGAGGAGGCTGAAATTAGCTGGGATTTAGACGATTTAAAAGTGTCCCCATTTCCTAAGATTAGAGGGAAAAAAGTTTTTAAAACCCGAAGCATTACTCTAATGTGAAGTCAATGATAAGAATGACCTGGGTGGGTTAGTATTTTGGTTAAATGAGAGATTGTGTTTGTCCTGTGGTGACGCAGACCTCAAACTTGTTTGGTTGACACTGGATCTGGTCCGTGCCCGAGAGGAGGAGGATTCCTGCCAGTAGGGCAACCCCAGCTGTCCCACAGGGAAGCAATTGACACTCATCCTGCTGTCAGAAATTACTCCGACAGCTCCAGATGACAGTATCGATGTTTTTTTTAATTTAGATAATTATCCGTAGCTGACAGCAGCAGGAGAAAACAATAGTCTAGTCAGAAGACAGATGAGGTGTAGAGAGGTAGGAATATTGTGACAAAACAGGGAGGTGAGTGAGGAAAACGACATCAGACCCAAAATCCTGTTCAGGTTATCAAAAAACACTACCACTTTACGAAATATTAGAATTTAATCCATTAATCTAAGCAATAAAGACATTTTAAAATAAAGCTGCTACTCTAACAGGTATGCACATGCATGCTTATGTAGTGTCTTTTCATTTCTTCTACTCAGGTGTCGTTATTATTCTTGTATAAAGAAAGCTTTCCATCACATCAGAAACAAAACAATCTCACACATTTAAAGAAAACGACACCGTGGGCCAAGTACAACACTTCACACTGAAGGAAGCACCCTTCATATCTTAATGGGAACTTCAGATCTCTCAGCTGTGAATAAACATTCTAGTTTGCCGAGGCTGAGGAACGCCACACATCTTTAGGCTTCTGCCAGGAAGAGTGACATCTAATTAGCCAAGAAGGGCCTATTCACTTTCTCATGAGCTTACAGGTAAAGACACAGGAGTGGAAACAGTGTTTCAACAAGCAATGGGGAGAGAGAAACTCAAATATGTGTCAGTGCAGACTAAACACTTCTGACAGTTGCCCCGCAGGTAAGTTTGGGGTGAGAGAGAGGACAGAGAGGGTCAAGGACCAGGTGGCTGCGAATGAAGCAAGACGAGCTCTTTCTTCAAGTCTGAGGTGGACTTGCTTGACAGGGGAAAGAAAAGAGAGAATAAATGAGATAGAAAAACAGGAGGAAAGAGAGAGCAAGGCAAGAGAGAGGAAGAGAGAGAGTGTGACACTTTAAGAAAGAAGAGGTGGCAAGGTGACCAAACAAGCTCGGTGAAGACGAATGAATCGGACAATACCTTTGGTGCTGCTGTTTTCCATTGTGTAGAGATAATCCATGTAGAAAGCCCCAAAGCGCTGCATGCCTGCTATCTCTGTGTAGGTCTCCTGTCAAACAAAGGCAGAATTAGGTAAACATGGTGGTAAAGGAGCAAACACGCTGATAGCCTAAAAGAGTGGCAATGACTGGGGTCAAGGCAGATATAGGAGAGAGGGTCAAATCAGAGATAAAAAGCTATTGAGAGGCTGAACTACTTAGATGGGACCCCCTCCCCAGTCCCCCACACACACACAAACGCACACACACTACCCAAATGGGTTTAATAATAACTGGAAGTATTTCATAAAGATTTAAATAATAAGAGGTCAAGATGGAGTTGGGTGAAGTAAATTGACTTTTTATTTTCTATGCACTTAATTCATATGCTCCAAATATCTACCCTGTGCCATAATCTGTACATAGCCTACACTGCAGGGCTATTAAACTTTGACCTCAAGGGCCAACAGCATGTTGGCAAGTTCTGCACAATGACCCATTGATCCGAATCTGGCGTGCTGAAACAGGAAAACATCTCAAATCTGCAGGACAGTGCTCGTCAAAGGTTGAGGTTGAATTGCCCCGATATACTGTACAAAGCTATCTTTTTTGTATTAACTCTTTTTTAGGTTTCTTTGTTACAGCTGCTGCAACAAAACTATTTGACAGGATTAGCAAATTACATGTCAATTTATCCATTTATACAAAGTGGTATATTTAGTCAGGAGAAACGTATCTAGTTCATATAAACATGAAAATAAAGAGGGGCAAACCCAATAAATAATGAGTTGGTTCAATTAGCTGGAACTTGAATATATGCCAATATATATGTGATAGATATTAAAACTGTCTTACTACAGCACATCATGTGCTTTCACTCTTAAAATGTGAATATTTACAGTTTAACATAACTGTTATTATAAATGGATGTACAGTTGTCCTTAAATTTAAGGAAGGAAAGCAGTCACTGAAAAAGGTTGAAATTAACTCAAGTAATAAACAAAATTAGTAAAAATCATGACATTGTTTTGTTTAACCTGGATCAATAGAAATATTTTTCTAAATAAGCAAATAAATATAATAAAATAATATGCATTACATTACTCATAAACTAATATTTAGTTGAACAATGTTTTGAGGAAATCACTGCAATCCGGTGTTTTCTGTAACTCTCAGTCAGACTTCTGGACAACAAGCCGAGCAGGGAACAGGCAAGAGCAGAACGACCTAAATGACCTTCAGGCAGAATGAAGGGGTCATGGAGGAACTGATCAATTCACATTGAAAAATGGGAATTAATCAGATACTTACTTTAGAATCAAGGCTGACTTGAATTTGTGATTTTCATTTTCACATTTTTAATCTCTAAACTTCTCTGAACAACCTTTTATTCTGAATTAAAGGGATATAAAAACTCTTCTAACAGCATGACCAGCTCAACTGAAAACCCAGAGTCTACAGGTGTGTCACAAATCAGGGTCTGCACACGTCTGAGTGAGTTGTATAGTCTAAACACTCCAAAATGTGCTTCCTGTTAGTGAAATGAGACAGCCTTGTGTACAAGAGTCTGAATTGTATTTATTGACATTTACCTGTATGTCTAAATTAAAAGCACATGGAGGAGCTCTCCTCTGAATGAGCTCATCCTGGTCAGAGGAGTATAAATAAACTCATTGTTGTCTGTAGCGATCCTGAATTAGTTCATTAGAAAGCTTTGACAAATAAAAGACTGCTTCTGAACTTTTCTTTATTAAAAAAATCTACATTCAATATTATGATGCTGTCAAAAAGATGTTTCCTATGCACAGTAGAGTCATATATACACATGCATGTGTGCTTCATCTGTTACCAGAGGACTACACAGGTACAGGAAAGTTCAGATTTGCACAGTGTAAACATGCACAAAGAGACAAAACATGAAGTTAGTACGTAACAGACGCCGAGATCACATAAGAAAAAAGGAAAATGGCTTGAACGGAGTAGATCAGGGGTGCCCAAAGCGGGCCCGCTTGCTCTTGGCCCGCTAGTAAATGTTTATATTTAGAAACCTACAGATTTTGATGAAAAGACATTTCAGAGCTTAATGACGGATGATGATAATATCTCTTACTTATGGCCATTAAGTCTCTAGCAGTTTTTATAGGGTTGTATGGGTATAAACACCTCACTCATTGTGTTTCTATTCATATAAACTTTAATAATTAAAAGTTTAATTCTTGGTGTATTTCACATTTGTAGAAAAGTCAATATTTTCCTCACTTTTATTTAGTTTTATTAACTTGGAAAGATCCCCTATGAGTCTTTGCACACGCAGCATCAAGCTCTGGGACTCCACACATCCGCATGGAGAACCACAGGCGGTGGGATACAGACAAGAGACGCTTTAAAGCTGCGATGTTTGGCCCGTGACTCACTGGCTCGTTATCCGTTTGGCCCTCGGAGGCAAAAAGTTTGGGCACCCCTGGAGTAGATTACGGACCCTCAGAGCTGGTATTCGAGACCCAGTGCCCAGCAGGTCTTTGGATGTTTCTAGCTTCAACACACCTGATGCAAAATTAAATGTATGTCCTTGATAGCTTATTGTCAACTTCTGCCCAAACATGGTGGTCCGTTAATCAGACTTACGGGTGATGTGTTACGACCTGCAGGACAGTGGCCCTCAAGGGTCAACTTTTAAACACCCCAACTGTGGTCTTCTAAATGAAGAACATCTGAACCATGCCTCCAGTGGTCATCAATGTGTGTCTCACACACTGGTCATTTCAGAGAGGTACACATTCAATCCTCCAAACAGATTTCGTGACATAGCCGTGTGAGTTATATTCCCAGATTTAGTTCATATAGAAAAGTCTAATGCTTCGTGCACAACAAACCAGTGGAAAGGATGGAAGGTGGCCTCCACACTGTCAGCTCCCAACATAATGTTTACCCAAAATGCCTCCAGACAGATTTCAGGACAGCCTTATCAGGGAGACAGGTTAATGAGTAATATTTATTAGGGGATGTCTTTGGCTCTAATGGATGTGGCATGCTTTTGGATCAAAGCCAGGCTGGTTTCAAAATTGCTAATGAATTAACACTAAAAACCCCTTCAGTTTTAGACTTTCAAGTATGGACGCAGGGAGGGAAGGATGGGTGGTAGATGGATGGATGTCCAAACAATTGCTTTATTGAGGGTCATGAACATTGTAGGCAGAGTCAACACTTGTGCTCTGAGAGCTGATGAAGGGAGCAGAGAATTATCAGGGACAATGGCTTTAACACCACTTCCCAGATAGCAGGAACATTCCACCCAGCAACCGAGTGACTGCTGGGAAGTAAACTTTATACTGGATTATCCGGAGGACGAAAACCAAGTTAAGCAAGAAGATGATGTACTTAACTTACTTGAATTATGTATTTTACTTAACAGCTGTAAGAATTAGTGTTATCAATGCAGCCTTTTTAGAAAACAGATCTAATTGTGCTAGATTTTATTATCCAATTTAAACTGCTATTTTAGAATCAGTCTGCTTATAAGGAGATTATTTCTATAACAATACAATCTGGTATGATACCAGATGTTTCTCTCTTTATGTCTAAACTGTCCTGTACTTATGGTAGCATTATTTGATGAGCCGCGTTGGAATTAGACTTAGTTTTGTACCATCAGGTCTGTTTTGTGCCAAATTTTAATGTAAGGTAAATAGTTTACAGAAAAGTGTTGTAAAGGCTTTAATGTAAGAACAACAGTTCGGCAAATGAGTTTTTCTATAAGAGGAGTGCATATATGGAATAGGTTAGAAGATAAGCTAAAAAGATGTGCAAATATAAATCATTTTTAAAAAGTATACAAACAAAATGTTATTGAAAGGTATTGTGAAATGAGCCGATTGTATGGTGTATGGGAAAAATGATGTAAACAATGTTTCTCATGGAATATTTAAACTACGCTCTTTATTGGATAGGATACATGATAATATATATAAATTATGTAAAAGAGAAGTAGGACTTAAATAAGCTTTGCTTCTTCCTACTCCTTTTTTATAACATTTTATTGAATATTTCGCTCTAATACTAAGAAAGAAATGAAAATTAATTGTCTAATTGTACTTATGTGTGTACATTTCTTATTAACTCTTATTTTATGTTCAAAAAGAAACCAATTTCTTACAAAGATCGGAGAATTCCTATATGAGAACAAACTCAGGAGTATTTATGTGCTCATCTGATCTGCGTTTGTGTCAGCTCATAATTTGTGTCCAGCTTGTGAAAATTTAAAAAATCACAGTAATATGTTAATTAAAAAAAGCTTTTGATAATCTAATAAGGTTCCTATATAAAATGTAAATAAAATATGTCAAAAATCCTGATTCAAATGAGGCCTTTCCTCATCTCTGCTCATTTTTGCTGATCCAGATTGTACCCTGCAGAGGGGATGTATCATTCACGATCAAGCTGATCTATTTACTAAAAGTGATCCTGTCATCTGAAGTTTGCTGTAACAGATAATAGATTTTAATAGATGTGGTCCACGGACAACAGGTTAGGAACCACTGCATTAAAGCATCATTAAAGATCCTTTCCCATATTTTAACCACAAGAAATATCACTCCACAAAAGTTCAACTCATTTCACAGTGACAAGTTGCTCCATTAACACAACTTTTAGTACCAAAGAGTTCATAAGTTAGCTAACGTTATGCTGACCTTGTGATTAGCAGCATCCAGGATAAACTCCGCTCTGACCCCGTTGTTCTCTGGACTACGGTAGTCAAAGAGAGAGTTGGTAAGGTAGGTCATCCCTTTACTGTCTAGGCTGTCCCCACAGCTGAAGAACACCGCGTCCTGCAGAGACAAAATAATAAGATATTTAGAGGAAAAAGACTCTTATGTTTGTTTTATGTTTACAGGAGTATTACTATTAATGCTACTACTGCTAATACTTCTACTGCTAATACTACTACTGCTAATACTACTGCTACTAATGCTACTACTGCTGGTGCTAATGCTACTACTGCTAATACTTCTACTGCTAATACTACTACTGCTAATACTGCTACTGCTGGTGCTAATGCTACTACTGCTAATACTTCTACTGCTAATACTACTACTGCTAATACTGCTACTGCTGCAGCTAATGCTACTACTGCTACTACTACTGCTAATACTACTGCTACTAATACTACTACTGCTAATACTACTACTGCTGTTAATACTACTACTACTGCTGCTGCTAATACTACTACTGCTAATACTACTACTGCTAATACTACTGCTACTAATACTACTACTGCTGGTGCTAATACTACTGCTGCTTATACTACTTCTGTTAATACCAATACTACTACTACTACTACTGCTGCTAATACTACTACTACTACTGTTGCTATAAATAAGAATAACTAAATGCTTTAGAGTTCATAATAATCCTAAAAGCTTTTCCTCGAGCTTGAAAAGTACTACAGTTTTTTAAAACTTTACCTCTTCACGTCTGTTCATACTTTCTTCAAAATCTCTAACTCCCATGATGCCTTTCAGGCAGAGTGCCCGAAAGCCCACAAAGCCAATCTGACAATCAAAGAAGGGCTCCCCCATCATGAGCACCTGGAAAAAAATACACACAAAAAGGGTTTTAATAGTTGCGTAGTTGGTACTCTAAGCTTGACAGAAAAAGAACTGAGAGTCTGGGAGGTTTGAAATATGGTTCCAAGAGGCGTAGTGCCCAAAGTGATACGTATCCATATCTGACCATTTATGTCATTTCCACCAAACTACTTGTCCTACAACTGCAGCGATTCATAATAAAGCAAATCTGCATTTTTAAACAAACGTGTCAGCAGATTGGACGTTTACAACCGTGGAACAAAGAAACATTTTAAAAACGTATATCTTAATAAATGAAGAGGCCTCCCACTTAACGCGGAATTAGTTTTAGATGCCCCATTGTGAATAAAATGAGTATTTTTATATTCTCTAAACACAGCATCCTTTTTTATTTGGCTTAAATACTGTTGTGTTTTCTAAAATGAGGAGGAAACTGCAGATCAGCCACAGGAATGAGAGCGCGCCGGCATCAAAATGATTTCCTCTGCAAAGAGGAAGCCATTGAGACCCAGTAAAACCATATCCGCAGAGTAACACAAATTCAACTTTCAATTCAATTCAACTTTATTTATATAGCGCCACTTCATGACAGTGTCATCACAGGAGGCTTCACATCTTATTTGAGCCAATTCATCAAAATAGCCTATATAAATGAATACAACCATGAAATAAAACAAAATTTCACAATGATAGATCCTAACAGTTTAATGTTTCATGCATTATGGATTAAACAGAGCACCGTGATAGATGATGATATGGTTTATGATGATAGATGATGCAGTCTCTTTGTTTAGTCAAAGCCACCCAGCAGTCTCTTTTACCACCTAGGTGTAGCGTTCATGTATCTGACTAACCCAGCAGATAGCTTTTAGGATAATCTAATGAACTTTACATTTAACCACAGAAATACCGCATGGCCTACTTCTCCTATTCAACTCGCCATGCTCTTGCCTTTCAACGCTCCCACATTTGGTCTAAGTCCCAATGGCGCTCCCTCTCCCTTTCAGAAAAAGCATAAATTATAGAAATTGGAAATCTCTGGATTTTCACATCTGGTAGAAACCCTGAAGCAGAAAAAAAAACCTCTCCCATTCTGAACAGGTAATCAGAGAAAAGAGGTTTTTGGGAGGGGTGTGCAGAAATGATCCGACTTGGATTCAACTCGGACAGCTCTGAATGCATAACAGACTGCAAATTAGTGATCTGGCAAATCTTTCAAAGTCTACAAAAGGAACCAACATCTAACAATGAAGTAACAGATAATTATATCAAAAGGGAAATCAGAGATCTTTGTTGCTCTGCTAAAGCCATGACAAGCAACAAGGCTGCTGGAGGTAAACATGAGCTCTCATACTCACAACTAATGGCAGGGGGCTAATATTTACTTTAGTTGTCAGCGGTTATATTTGCCGTCACAGACTGCCATTTATATCCATTAAACCAAAGGAAAATCTAAAGAAGATTAAGCTTATTTGAAGCAGAATCCCCTTACATCCTGGTAAGATCTGTTGGCTGTTACATGAACTAAATAGTTAATAATAATAATAAATTTTATTTCTAGGCGCATTTCAGGACCCAAGGTCACCTTACAAAACCATTAGAATAAAAAAAAAACATGAGAATTAAAATCAGTTTAAAACATAAAAAATAAAACGTCATAAAGCAAACTGAAAAAAAAAGAAAAAAATTATCATTTGACTTTTTTTGAAGGCAAAATAATTAATCTAAAGTTGGCAATAGTTGATCCATATTCAAAAAAATGTTCAGCGCCCATAACAATGACAGACTATCTGATCGATCTTACCTCAATAGTGATTCCCTCTTGTTCCAGACACAGGACCTCTCTGGACTTCACCTTCTGAGGACTGTAGTAGCTGCTCTCTGACTGTGTTTCTGTCAGCTTAGACGAATCAGAAAGGAATGTTTCATTTTGGTGTTCATAATGAAATCTATCTAATCTGTGCTAAACAGCTAGTGCACAGGTCTTCACTGACTTTATACGGTCTACACCTGAGAAAGTGTGGATAAAAAGTCATGCCTGCTCTGGGGTCATATTCCTGGACAGGTAAACAGTGAAGAGAGAGCAGTGATGAGAGAAAACAAGGGATTCAATGAGAAAATAGACCACAGTGTTATAAAGCTCTGTTGTACAAATTAAATATGTAATATTTATTACAAAAGTGATAAATGATACAGGTTGAGATGCAGAGTGTGATTAGAAATGTTTCTGACAGTTCAGTAATAAGAATCCTAAAACTAGATAATAACTAGAAAACTTGCATCTTGTTTTGTGTGTGTGTTTTATCCAAGTAAAGTTCTTTTCTTAGATTAAAGTCTAACTGCCAGCCATGTCCTTTTCAGTTTTAATCTTGAACTCGGGCCACAACTATTAATCAAACTCCATGGCACACACTCCTCTTTGATTTTGAGGGAGTTTACCCCAAAGAAAATGAGAACAAGATTAAAGCCATCAATTGATCAAGGGGCAAAGTGACTGCTCATTAGTTATTCACAATAACTAAGAAAAATAAGAGAAGTTGTTTATTAGAGCATTCATTCTGGAAAGAAAGATACAGACACATCGCACCATGCAGAAACTAGCTAGCTATCTGGGGGGGGGTGAAGGACCCTTTCAGCTTTAACACAGGAAGCAGGTGCAGAGCAAGTAGCAGCTGTGGCTTATTATTGTGATGGAGCAGACTCTCACCCTCGCTCCCTTCCCCTCTTTGGATCCTGAGAGTTTAATAACGTGCAGGGACCATTCCACACTGAACTGTCAATCTCTCAGTGAAATGGTGAAATAAGGATGTTAAAATATTTGGCCCACACTGGCAAAGCAAGAAGCTGGAAAACTACAAATCACACAGGTAAGCGTGACAAACGCTTAAGCTGTGAGAATGTGCTACTGCAACTGATACAAACATGAAGCAGAGATAACAGAGTAAAGCATCAACTCTAACGTAGCCACTCATACTGTAATCAGTGTGAAAAACAATATGTGTGTGTCAAATTCTGCTGTTAAAAGAAAAAAAGTGCCATTAAATGCAGTCAGAGTTCGGCAGCAGAGGGGAACAAATTGTCAGACATGAACTGTGAACTATTTGTGTAAAAGTCAATAAATCAGATCGCCAATTTCTTTGATCAAAGAGCGCAGGGGAGGAGTGTGTCAGCAATCTAAAAATAAGTCTTTGATTTCACATCCGTGTCAATTTCAGGTTGAGTCAGGGACTGTTCAAAGACGTGAAATTCCTCCCAACTAAATACTTCCTTGTAGGAAAGGCTGGACCGCTTAGAAAAAACCCGATCCTTTCAGCTGTCTGCAATTACTCCAGAACAGAGGCAATTAATTGATTAAAAGAACCCAAACAATACAGGAACAGTTTAAACGTTATTAGAAAACACTACGTTTATGTGACCTAAGAAATACTTCTCCTTTACTGATCGCGCACACACGGCCAAGCAGTACCTGTGCAATAACACACATAAAACACACAAACATGCCCTAGCAGAAATATGATATATAGGGCCTGAATCTGAGGGAAAACAGATTAATTCTGAATGAGCAGGCAGGATTAAAGTTTGGGATCTATTTCTGAATCGTGTTCATGCCATGTTTAATGTTTAAAACATTAATGTGACCCGAGACACCAGTTAGTGGTTACACTGCCCCTCCATTATACCGCACACAGAGACTAAGAGACTTGAAACTTCCTGAGGACAAAGCTGTTGGGACTCCAAATGAAAATGACCATGAAACACAAATATTCAGGTTTGGCATAGGCACTGGGGGGGTGAACGAACAATAATGTAGCCGGTAAGAAAACTAATTGGGGAGGCTGTGACTTTGGTTATACACTCATGAAAAGGTCAGTATCCATGTAAGGAAGTGTCCTCGTGCGAGACCCTGGTTCTAACGTCGCTGCTGGTGTCATCATCAGTGTGGATACATGTGTAACTCAGACCATTTCCCATCACATTCACACATCAGCTTGTATCATAATAAAAATAATGGGTTTTTTCTCATGATGAGGCATTTATAAAACCATTTTTCTGTCCGATCTTATCCAGTGACTGAAATCCTTCTAAGCCATGTGAGAGTGATTTAGTAAACAAGTCATTTGTAACGTTTTAAAAAGCTCATTTACCTTGAATGTGACAGAAGCTTTAGTGCAGTAGAAACCTATGGAAACGATGGGGTCTTTGGCTGCAAGTTGCTGGGGGCTGCTGGGAAGTCCTCCCATCTCTCCCTGCTCATAGAGACCTTCCTCCCCTTCTTCCTCTGTGCCTACAATGGCTGGCACAAAAGACCAAGCCCACGACACCCAGCCCTGGTCAGCCTCTTCAGGACTCCCAGTCTGCATGTAGAAGTCCTGGCTGGAGAATTGACCAGATCCACATCTCTCCATTCTGACATCCATCCCTGATGGAGATAAAAAAAAAATCTTATTTCAATGCAAAAATCAAGCAGATAGTTCACAAGGGGATGGAAATCAAGCCTGAATCAGGGATACTACTTGGCTCATGGTGTTTGATGAAGACTTGCAGTGAAGACCAGAAGAAAAAGAAAAAAAAGTACACAAATGTAGTTAAAATTTATGTTACAGTTACATCAGAAAAAAAATACTCATTTCTCTCTGATAATTAATTTAACCATGCAGGCTTTAGGAACAATCTAGTCATACAAGAGACAACTGTTGATGATGGTGTCTACCCATAGCAGCACACTGAATTAGTCCGTTCCTCCAGGGCAGTTTAATACAAGTAAGTTGTTTCAGCTGTCAAGCAAAGACAAAAACAGCTCAGACTGAGGCACTTTCACAGTAGTTGCTGCCAGTTCTCCAACATGCAGGTGTGTAAGCCTTTGTCTGTTGCATGAACTCACTACTGCGCGAGCTCGCTTTCGGAAGGGAAAGTCCAGTTCAGCCGATGCCAGATAGCGCGGCCTGTCAGCTAGTATCCTGACGGAGAAGAACCTTAACTGGGCCTGGAGGTCATGGCTGTTCACTGTGGACCAACAGCACAGGCTGCATCCGCAAATGAACGCAGAGAAATGCTGGCTCGTGTATGTGGCAAGAAGAAAACAAACACACAGAAATGGAGGTAATGTGCAAAGCCGTGGTCGCCGTTGTAAGCCACAAACAAGCTTCGCAAAAACAGAGTGAAAAGTAGCCTTTATTGAAGTTCCACTGGTGAGTATCACTAACCAATATATAATGACATGTACTTGGATCATCTTTGGGGTACGACACACTACAAGTAGACGGATGTGCTTGAAAGGTTGAGGAAATTTCTCCGAAAATCATCTGGAGGTTTACAGGATCTGAAAAACCACTATATACCCCCCTCTGGTCCGTATACTGACCCCTGAACTGGTCTGATCATGTCGTTTCCATAGACGTTGGGCTAAAGGAAACTGATGTCAATACACAAGAATGTGAAATCCCATTCCTCGCTGCCTCATGTCCTTTGTGAGAAAACAATATTGTCTGTGAAGTCATGGTTTAGGAATCCCAGAGGCTAAGGCGGTGAAAATTATGACATATTTTAATTAAATCTTTCATTTTGGGAATTGGCAGTTGGAAATCCCATGCTATGGCCTTCTATCTCTCCCTAGCTTAATTCCCCTGTCCAATTCCCTTACTTCACCTTGTTTCCTTTTTGTTTGTAGCTTATTAAGGCTTTGAGGTGTCAGTTCATTGAGTTAATCTCTTTCACTTCACATTAAAGCCTGATGAAGCTCATGTTTGAATTAGAGGCTAATCAAAATAAAACCAAAATTACTAATTAACTGATCAAAACAGACTGGCTTAAGACCACTTTAAGGTATTGACCCAGAAAAGGAGGTGAGAATTTCCCAACGAGTAACAATGTATGCTATGGAGTATGGTGGTAAAACAGGTAAACAGGTGGGAAACTACTAAATGGTTTTACCACAAGTGCAATCAAGGTCTGCCTGGCTCGTTTTGAGAGAATTAAACATACACGTGACCTCAAAAGCACCATATCATACAATTTGCTATGGTTATAGTTTGTAAGTCGTTATGCAGAAGAGCATGTCTAAGACAATAAAGGGTGAATATCTGAGTGACACAGTGAGAGGGGTGAGAGAAGCCATTGCCCTCACAGACCAGTAGATGTCCCTGCATGTTTATCAAGGGAGAAGTGGGCAGTTAACCTGGCTTTGGGGCAAAAGCTAGGTTTATCATGCTGAAAGATTATTTTTATTGCCCCATCAGTGAATATGTGCATATACTCCGGCTGGGACAACATGATACAGATAAATATGTTTCACTGACAAAGGTGCACACAATAACACATCTAAACACGCTTCTTCGCCCATTTCTCAGTAACTACGCTACTCATAAAAGTTAGGGATTCTCATCTTTAAGGGGAAATTTACCAAATAAAAGTAAAAAGTTGATGTCAGATTGATATAATATGCATCATGTACGTCGGTCGTTGAAGTAAAATGCAATTAAATTAAATTTTATCAGATTGAAATGTAAATGAGCTTACTTGTATAGCATTTTTTAGTCATGTTGATCACTCAAAGTGCTTTATACTACATGGCACATTCACACACACGCACACATTCACACACACACTCATACCCCGATTAGTACATGAAGGGGCAATGCTGTCATTTAAATTGCAATGTTATAGAACTTTTTTTTGCAAATATTTAAGAATTTAAAACATTTTTTATCAAATTGCATTGATTTTATTTTCATAGGTTTAAGTATTTTATGTTTCAAAACTGCATTTTCATTAAATGGATCCACAGGTCATATGGATCAGGTCTTTTATACGTTCCCAGAGTCAAACATCTGGGACAAACTCCCAGAAAGCCACAGGTCAGCTGGAACATCCAGGTGAAAGACCCACCTGTTCTAAGCTGAATTTCTGTCGTCTTTATTCAAGTCCAATTCTGCATGTTTCTTTAAGATGGAACTGATAATGATTTTAATTGTATTGCTCTAACGTTATTTCTTTTTTCTTGTTTTAATTTTAAATAATGTTTCCTATGTTCTACTAAAGCACTTTAACTCCCTCTCTTGTTGAATTGTGCTGTACAATAAACTTACCTTACTTCATTTTTAGGAATTTAAATAAAAAAAAACATTTTTCAATGCACCATATAATCCTTTAATCACTAAAGGATTCATATTATATAATATAATATATACAATAATATAAAACCCAACAATAATGGTGGTTGTGGAAGGATGGGGTTAACCACAACATAACTTATGTCATTTTGCTTTTGTATCAAAATGTGTTTTTTATTTGTGTGTGTGTGTGTGTGTGTGTGTGGTTATCAACTTGTTAGAGAAAAGCATGTGTATTTGACTAGCTTTGCAAAACTAAAAATAAGTTCACCTGGAAAGGTTTAAATACCTTTAATGTACATTCTGACATCACAAAAAGCCAGAAATCCTCAACTTATTTTTTACTCATTTCTCCCCAATTCCTGCACCACTTCCTTGATTTCTGATTTCTTCTGCAAAGACACGACTGCTGAGGCGCACAAAGAGCTGCCGAATCCCTGTCCTCACCCCTGTCCTCACCCTGTCCGACCAGCTGCAGCGCTGCAAACTCAGCAGGGTGACACAGGAACTACAGTATTCTACCAGTAAATAAAATGGACCCCGAGACGTCTCATAGTGTCTGTCCATGTGTGTTTATAGTCGGAGACAAAGGAAAAATTACTTGCAACATCGTCCGGTGCGTCTGGTACATTTGGTTCCAGCATGGACTCGCAGCTACTAAACTAGGAGCAGCAGTGAGACTGTGAGCTTCTTCCATGACGTGCACGCTCTTCCTGTGCACGGCGATGTGCTTTTCGCTCCACATTAATGTCTGACCACTTCTTTTCTTTCTGAGACTGTCTGCTTGTCTGATGAGACGCTTGACAGCACCTGTTACCTGCTGACACTCCTCGCTGTGGGTTTTGGTGCTTTGAGCTGTCCTGTACATGAAAGGCGCTATATAAATAAACTTGCCTTGCCTTTTCGTTATGTCTATTTCGTCTCAACCAAATAAAATATTTTTATATTTTACGTTCTGTCAAAATTTCTACCTCACATTCCAGAAAATCCCTATTTTCTGCTTTTTATCCGGCTGAGCCTCACAGAAATAGGATAGATTAATATTATCAGGGGTGTCCACCTGACCTTTTATAGCCAACACGTATACGTGCGCCAGAATTAGTGTCGGTCCTGATTTATAAACAGAAACAAGCATGGGACGTCCTGTTTTCCGTACGTACGCCACCTGTAGGCATCTTTGCTACGCAAAGTTTTATAAATGAGGCCCCTGGTTTGCAAACACACACAGTAACACAATTCTTCATATACCTGTTAAAACCATACAGCTTTTACTGGTGACCAACTGGTCTATTCAGACATGCATGTCATCAGTGTTTCCAAACATTTAAGCTTTTGTGTCTTTGTGCATTTCAAGCTGCAGGAAGACTAGCTGCATCATCCTGAAAAGGTTACTTTGGTTACTGATACAAAAACATTGCCTATTCTCCATCTACTGAAGGTATTTATGAACTGGCTCTTAAAACAGTCAAATTAATACCATGCTGCCATACTGAATCACAACCACCTATGCACATTGAACCAAAACAATAACATTACCCCTGAAAAAAGCTCTAGAAACGCTACTTTACACACAATAGGTCAGATTATCTGCAAAAACATTCACTGCAAGAATGTTGGGACGATGTATAAAGCAGAAATTTGCACATGTAAAGAAAACAACATGACTATTTTATTCATGATAGAAAGACATCAAAGCCAGAAAGAAAAACCTCTTACAGTTTTCTGAAAAACTGTAAGAGCTCATCTTGAATCTGACAGCAACATATGTTTGCAGAAAGAAGGCCGAACAAGCAAATGGTACAGAACAGAAAGGGTTTGAAAAGCACAATGGTACTCATTTTTTAATGGCAAATCGTGACTTATTAAAGATTTACTTAGAGAAACAGTCTTTCAGAAGTAAAGCTGGTCAGGAATGTGCAAAACCTTTATCACAAATGGTGAATTTTAGAAAAAATCTTATAAATAGACAGACTTATGATAAGTCATCTTCATTTATGTGCAACACGGCCAAAACAGGAGGTTTGTCTGTTTGTAGGCTTGTTTGTTTGTTTGTCTTTTAGTAACATAACTCAAAAAGTTATTGATGGATTTTGATTAAATCTTCAGGATATGTTGGGAGTGTCACTGGGAACAAATGATTAACTTTTGGTGGAGATCCGGAAAAAATCCTGGATTCTGGATCACTTTGAATTTTTCAGTAACATTATGGTGCTGCTTTGCGGAGGTCTGCGCTCTCAGAGTGCTTTTCTAGTTGTGTCATGAAATTCCCTGCATGGGCTCAAGAACACTTCCAGAGATCGTAGTCTGTGCACACAGCTCACTGATCCATCCAGGGGAAACCACACAGGAGGTCATTTGTGATGCAAAGATCCAGAAACTTTTTCATCTTTTCTAAAAGCTGACTTAAAATGAACTGAGGCAAAGTGGAAAACTGTTCTGTGGTCAAATTAAAACACACAAAACACAAACATTGTGTCCTTTCAGCTCAGAAATCTATTCTCAGCATTCAGTAGATCAGCAATAATCTCTTCTGGAGGGGTGTTTTAGTGCCCGTTAAACTTGCAGCCTCGGCACCTAAAGCATGATAAAAGTATGTGCATGTTTTAGAGCAGCATGGTCCGATCCAGAAACTGTCTCTCAGGAAAACTTTGCATATTTTAACAATGCAATGCTAAAGTATACACTGGATCTATTACATGAAGAGACCTTTTGCTGGACTGGTGTGCTTGAAATGTGGACCTAACTGAAACCATTTGGTGAATCATGACACATAAAATACAAAAACAAACCAGGATTGGTGAATCTCATATCAACAAAAATAATGAACAGCATTCCACATCCTGTCCGCTGTTCCTAGATGTTTATGCACTGCTGTTACACTAAACCGTGGATCAATCTGCCAGGTTTTAACTCCAAACTTCTAATTAACATGTTTTCTTTGAATACTAAAACATTTCTGTTGCAAAACTTAATGTGTTCAATGTGAAAATTGCTGTTTAGTTTACCAACTTCCTAAATATCAAAACCAAAACAGAGCATTTGATCGGTCCAATAATTTCCACTACATAAGCCAACACACACACGAACACACACATTAAGGACAAATAAAAAGAAGCAGGTGAGGAAAATGAGACAGAATTTCCAGACAAAATGTACCTAACACGCGATGGGAGATTGAGCAAATGTAATGAAGTGCTACGTGTAATACAGATAACATGCTCCATTTGTGACAACACTGATTGTTTCCTAATAACTACAGCCCAAAAACATTGTGACATTACACTGTGCACATATGTTCAGAAAGTATTAATGAAAACATCAGCCTGACTTTACAAAGAGGTTTTTTTCTCATTACAAATACATAACTGTAATTCTAGTTTTTCTCTGAACAGTTCAGCTTTATTTGCTTAAAATGTATTGGCTAAACCCCACAAAACAGCTCACAAACTAGCTCAGTCCTTTCCCAACATACACACACCCAACAGCCTACTAACATGCACGCACACACACACACAAAACTGCACCCAGCACCTCCTTCAGCTTCTTTACTCTGACAATTACTTCCAGCATAACAAGGTCTGGGGGGCGCTCAGGTTCCAAGAGCTGGTCCTCTCTTGTATATTTTTGTGATGGGATACCAATTCATTCTCAGAGGTTCTGCATAGCACTAGCATGACACAGACTCTTACATCTGGCATTGGACACCGAACTGGAAACTCCGCCAACTTGCAGTGAAAGTTTCGAGCCAAAAAGCAGGGAGCAAGTTAGAGAAAGCTGCTTGCTTGCCTCTCTGCCCACCACTTCTCTCCTCCATAATATGCTCCTCTTGCTACAGAGGCTTACTTTGCACAGCAGGACCAGTGGCTTAGTCTTGTTGCATGTGGCAAGGACAAGGATGGGCACTAGAGGAAGTAATGTAATGGACATTTAGGTCATGTCGTGAGGTTTTATACAGAGTTAAATAAAGTATAAAGATCCTTTCAGCTAAACTTGGTGAGTACTTACTGTATAACAGTGTCTGCCTTATATTTCAAATTCTATGATTATGGCGAGTGTACAGTATGTTTGCATTGCAGGTATGTCCCAATCCATTCTGTAGAGTCGCATCACAGTCCTGTTTTTTTAAGTCAGGTGTGCCTTAGCTAACCTTTCTTAAAGGGTTGTGTTAGGAGCTCCTCAAAATGTCTGAGAGGTGGAAACTATGCCAAAGAAATGTGGTCAAAATGAAGAGTTGTAAAAGTTGATGATATAGTGGTCACTCTGACGGTTTGAGTGGCTTGAGACGGTGAACATTTCTCCTGTGCAGCTGGCCATCCTGTTAGTCTCGTCTAAACAAAACACTTTAATCATGGTTAATCCCCCTTTAAAAAAAACACAGAAATATTCTCATAAATTACTTTTATTTACTCATAAATTTTAACAAGGATATCTGAGCCATCCCTTTAGTTATGCTGCTATCCGCCTACGCTGGAGGGACCCCAGTGATACAATGAACACTTCCCCTCACCCGACTGACGTTCCATGTATGTAATGTACATAGCCATTTTGTTGTTAATAGGTTTCTTTCCGCATCAAGTTTGCTTACATGCTCAAAAAAGTTACACCTTTTGGACATAAATCTTTACTTCACAGTGACAACGTTTTACTAGAGTTGCTTTGAAATCTGCACACACCAAGGATTAGGGATGCTTAGGCAATGGTCACTGTAGGAACAACAAAACATGGACAGACGAGGAAACATGCTAAGAGACACTACTCACCAGGTGAACTTGCTCCTCCCTCTCCCTCTTCACTCTCCCCCTCTTTGTGTCCTCCTATTTCTCCATAGTAGAGGGCAATAATCAGCTCCAAAATCCGGATAAACAAGGGCAGCTGCTGATCAGTTATGGACAACTTCAGGCTCTCCACCATGGTGTGGATCTGCAAAAGCATAAAATAGTCAATATTTTGTTCATTTCAGGTGCACAATGCTATCGCAACATTTTCCACCATGCTCCCACATAAAGTGGATTAGACCGTTTAATAACAAAGGCTAGAAGCATCCAACAACCTCATAAAAACCACACAGGCCTCAGATCTTACCAATATTTGGCATCTAACAAACAACTTGTTCATTTGAACAGAACTCTACAAAAACCTACCACAATAAACTCCAAGCAGTGATCTGAATGCAAGCAAGCATACATAAAGATGTATAGGAATATAAGGAAAGTTTAGGAGTTTGCACACAACTTCTTATTCAAAATGAGAGAAGTGTGTCTAAATGGAAACCAGGTGAGAAAATTAATGGATAAATGGGCCAGTTGTGAACTAAATCGCATCACTCTGCCGTAAAGAAACACTTCAATGCTGTTTGTGTTTACATTTTTAGATTAAATACGTCATCTGGCAATGCCGACAAAGGACTTCTTTAGATGATTAAGCCTACAGATATATAAAGATAAGAGGCTAGCAACTTAATAAGAGATGGGCAGATCACTTTCTCAGCCTTTTCCTTGAGTGGCAGTCTGCCAAAAGTCCTCATTCATTTTCCGAATGCTGATTAGCGCTCCTCGTTGAAAGCGGTGAATGACACGTTTTGATTTAGATGTCAATGGAAGCAGTGCTACACTATCAGATTACATTTTCTCCCCCTCTGACAACTGTTGTGTTACCGCTCAGAAACTGCATCTGCATTGCCTCCAAGCACTCCCACTTGAGTATTACTGGGGACGAAGCCAGTGGCTTAAACTGAAACAGCTCCGGACCACTGAGGTCCTTTACCAGACTAATGCCAAATTCAGCTCTATACTTCAAAAGCCTCCTCTAAAGCTGCTCCCTGTCCCACCCTCGGCTACTAATCCACTCTTTAGCTTTCTTTAAAATTAAACCAAGGTAAAGTACTCAGATACGTGACGTATCAGTGAGAACTGCATGTCCTCATTTCCAAATAGCCTTCATTACAGAAAACAGCCATTTCTGTCCTGACACCTACAACATTAGTCCATCCAGTTCTGAATGAGTTGCAGGCAGTGCCAATAGTGAGGCGTGTTTGGTCCGTTGGCTGGAGGAACATTTTTACCTCATCAGCCATGACATTCTTACATGTTTGCTCATCCATTCCACGTTAACATGTAACCACTTAGGGCCATTTTACAGTGGCATCATTTCTGCATCTTGATCTCAGTACGGACTAAAGGCCCTTTTCCATCAGTACCTGCTCTGCTCTACTCTACCGGCCCGGGCAGTAAGATATTGTACTGGATTGCTTTCCCATTACAAGTTGTGATCCTCTAATGTGGGAGGGGTCCCCCGCACAATGCGCTTTCTAGACGCTTTGCACGGAGTCTGCAGAAAACCACAGAAGAAGACAAATACCATAGAAGAAGACCGACACGAAGA
>JBAMHV010000006.1:24557577-24571317 GCA_037177535.1 Pseudomugil gertrudae | reverse complement strand
CGAAGTAGGTACGGAAAATGTAACCGCACGACACATCCTGATGGAAACGCTCTGTTTCTGGGTATAATCGTGTGAGGTCGGGTGGAGTAGGTACTAATGGAAAAGCACCTAAAAGTATCTCACAGGATTCTCAAGCTATGATCTATAAAAGCCACAACAGGAATACATCAAAATGAACAACATGAACTTTAACAAACATTGATTTTTGTTGTAATTATTTGGAATTCCTCACTTTGATGACTGCTGGGATCTTTGAGTTGATGTTGTCGTATGTAAAATGGAGGCGCGTTCTGAAGGAACATTTGTACAAAAGAGGATCCTGGTAAAACTCGATCTTGCCGCTGGCGTTCCGCTTGTCCAAGCAGACGGTGCAGTCTGCAAAGTTAATAACTTTTCTCAGGACCAGCTCTGGAGCTGCAATGAAAGAAGAAAAAAAAGGAAACAAAGCTAATGTAAAATATCTTCTAAACATGAGAGAATGAGATTTCTACCCAATAACCCCTCTCTCCAACCTTACAAAACTCTGGCAAGGTGAGGTACACAAAGTGAACTCAAAACTTTATGCTGGATTGATTCTGGGCCACCAAGACTGGTTTTAACTCTAGTGAAGGCCTTCAGAGTGGAGATTAAGTATCAGCATGGTGATATTCACTGTGATTTCAACTTAAATTATACTCAGGGCCAAAAGGCTTAGGGTTAAGGCCACACAGTTAGCTCCAACCTTACACACCCCCAAATCTTAGGTACTGACTGGCTGGAGATTTAAAGTGAGGCAATGTGTTAGGCTCCCACTACCATTGTATGTGTGTAAGATATGTGCTCTGCTTAGTGGTGTGAGTTTGCCCAAGAAAAAAAAGGAGAAGGAAACTAGCAGGATAAACGAGGCTCCATGAACTCAATTTATATACGGAAATTTTTCCAGGTAAGCCTGTAATGCTACAAACTACAATCATATGGCCCACTGTGACAATGGTGCTCACGCACCATTTATTTAAATTATTACAGATAAACTGTACGAGATAGGTGTGACACTAAAAAATAGGAAGAACTTCATTGTTGCTACCAAAAGCCACCAGGAAATGGCCTTCCAGATGACTCATTGTAGTTAAAGAGCTTGACACATGAGACTGTAATGACCAGGCAGCCATTAATGTTTGCCTTTTGTATGTATCTCGTTTGGAACATTAAGTAGAAAGAGATACTCTGATAGAAACCTCTGGACTTTCTTCCATTCTGTTTCCATTTGAGCAGAGTGGGATGGACTTAATCCAGTCCTTTCACACAAACACTGTTGGTTTGTCACTGTGCTGGTTCTGGTGGATTCTGCAAAAAGTGTTGCATAGGTCAAGGTTTAAGGTCATCTCTCCGGGTTGTATCCTGAAAAAGAATCCTTCAAAAAATGTTTTCTATTAAAACCCTGTCCTGTCCAGCATCATACAGGTGAGAAATGCTGAGGTAGTGACCCAGATGTTATCTATCAGTCAGTGAAAATAGAGGGGAAGACTGAAAAGGTGCAGTTTGCTTTACATTAAACTGTTAATGCTTAGTGGCACAGTTAATCTACCATATTCAGCTCATTCCTTTGCTTCTGTATGAGCTAATCTGTATCGGAGCCCAATCTGCTTTTAACCTCAGTGTGCTCCAAATCAAATCAAGCAGTTCATAAAGGATCTGAAAATGGGGTTAAGTGATGCGAAAGACAGGTCCAGATCATCATAGTCTCAAGAAAGAGTTTTTATTACTGTTTTCCATACAGTCAATAATCTTACAAATCAAAGCGACAAAATACTCACGAGTGACGTCCATGAAGGCCCTCTCCCATATATCATCCACAGTGTAGCACTCTGCTGAAGTGATGTTGACCGAAAGCACAATGTCATCTTCCACATATTTAAGGATGAGGTTGTTCACCACTATGTTAACGTTGTTTACCACACGCCTGATGAGACTCTGCACATAACCTGCAAACAAACAGGCAAAGGTATTTAAAAAAATGCAATAAAGGCCCAAAAAAGAGTTCAAAGAAAGCACAGAAAACATGGCTAATTACAGAGATGCATTCCATAGTAGCTATGTAAACATAAATGTAATACACTGGATTTCCTAATCACTCACAGCTGCAGAGTTGCAGCTAAGGACCCAATTAAGACCCCCCTGCAGTTTGCAACTGCAAATCACAGTTTCCCTACATCTGAGTCACAACAATGTGTGTGAAAAGAGGTGCCTTATTATTTCTTGCATATTACAAGACATTGTCATAAATATAGCACTTTTAGGTCACAATAGGTGATGTTATTAAAGTGAGACACCTTTTAAAAAGGAGCTGAAAATATTTTTTCAAGCAGAGATTTGAGTTTAACAAGGTTTTTATTGTTTTTATGCACTTTTTTTTAATTGTTCCTATTATAAAACCCCTTATGGTTTTATCTATAAAATGTGCTATATAAATTAAAAACAATATAAATTTTAACTAATAATCCTTTGTATTAAAGATGCAGTATTGGTTTAGGTAATTACAGCTAACAGATGCTGCACTTCTTTTATTTCTTATAAATGTATCTGTTGTGTTCAAGTATATTTTATTTGCAATATATTTGTCTATTACAGACAGTTGTAAATAAGTAAATTACATATTGATTTAGTGTCCAATAAGATACTTACAAGTGTTTTTTTTTGGAGGGGGGGTGGGGGTTGCTGTACATTTAACTGACATGTCATTGTACATGCTGGAACAGTTCTGTATTACAAGCTTACCAAATAACAGGTAAAAGGACATATTCTCAATCTGTATCATCTTATCGGCCTCGAACTGCATTGGTTGCAAAACATTTTCTCTTTTTTTTACAAAGGTGCACATCAACCATTAAGCAGAGAAGACAAGGTATTTAACTGCACTAGATGCAACAGAAAATGATCAGTATTTGGAGAGGAACATATCCTTTTGACAAAAACAGAAAATAACACACCACGTGCATATACCAGTGAATAAAATGCAGCTTTTTAACCGGATGAGTACATAAAGTTGTTGCTTGTCTTTTTGGCATACAGAATATTAACTGTCAGGATTGGTGCTGGGATCAGGTAGTCTCTACTCTCTGTATCACAAATGGTAATGGTTTATATTACAGCTCTGAAATTATTACAACGTATTTGTTCACTACTACGGCTCTAAAAACATTTAAAAGTTAGAAGTTTATAACAAGTGTCTTAACAGGAAACAACATACTACATACTGGATTTCTGCAGATCCAGTAATGTTTTTAAGCATGATATCCATCTATTATGGCACAGAAATTTGGTGTTGAAACGCTGTAAAATAAATCACCAGCTGAACTCCCTTGAATTCTGGGTTCACTGACCTCCAGCTATCCTCAGAGGTTGTAAATAAGAGGAGGTCCTTGCATGTTATCTTTTGGTACAGTCCATTACTCAGATATAAAAGCTACTGATTAAAATGAGCAACATATACATTTGGAATAAATAAATGGGGAATTTATTGCCCTCTTAAGGACTTTGCTTTTCGTTCAAATTCCCATTTTACCCAAAATGCTGCCTCAAATCAATCTCACCCAAGGATATCAAACCAGACAAAGCCCTGCATGCTTATTCAAATATATCCAAGCTTCCTTCCACAAGCACATACATGCATTCATACACAGAAATATATCAATTCTTATTTTACTATGTATTACTCGTTTATTAAATTACTAAACAAGAGTTTCCATTGAAAAAAAAAGTTAATTTCATGTTAAAAGCGGGGTATGAAATACATGAGGTTGAAAAGTTGGAGGGTGATGGCAGACTTTGTGATGAAGCAGTATATCGGTCTAATAATAATGGACAAAAGGAGGGAAAGGACAGACAGGTTGGAGAGATGGAGGAGGCCATCCTGTAATGTTTCAGAGACACCTAGAAACAGACTGGATAAACATACAGAATTATGTCATTTCTCAACAAAGTTAAGAAGTCTGAAATATTACAGATCTGGGATTTTCACCCATAAAATATTCAAATATACAGCAATAAATCCTTTGAACCACAGGACCAATGGCATTTTTCATTCCTCCCATTTAAATGTCAAACACAGCCACTGAAAGTTATAACATGTAAAGCTTTACTACTTTTGCCTTGTTTCCAAACCAAATGTTTATCTTCCTGCATCTAAATGTCTGGCTGAGGGTATAACCAAATCACAAAATCAGGCAGAACTAAATGGTGCTCTTGATACAAATACTTAAATGAATTGGTTAACTGTTCTGCCACTTGTACACAGGCCTGGCTGTGTATTAGCATAATCCAATTAACAAAACTCATGAGTTTGCTGCCTGGCCAAACTAAGTGGCAGGAAGGAAGATGACGCAGTATAAACTCCATTCATAGATGCTGTGTATGTTCAGAACATTTGTGCGTGATCTTGCATGCATGTACTCATCTGTCTGTGGCCTGGCTTCTTTCATGCATGGATGAATGTGGGTATGTGTGTATATGCCTATGGTTTAGGGGTAAGTCAAAAAGCCACAGCTGCACCAGTAGTCTGGGCAACAAAACCAGCACTTTATTCCCTTACATTTAATTCGCCCATGTAAGGGTGTCTTCCTTTCCATTTTGAATTCCCTTACACTTGTTCCTTTTCTTGCCTAACATCGAGTCCAAGGCTGCAGTCCATTACTTTGCAAGCTATGGTGCAGCTCTAAAACTTCTGGGAACAATTGACACAGCCAGCCCCTGTGCTTCAGCCCAAAGGAAAGAAGTTCATTTAAAACTGTTCAAGCATAAAATAACTCTTAAAACCATCTTCTTTATGTGATCTGAGAACAACCCATGTGTGCAAAAACAAAACTAAAGCTTGTATTTGTATGTCATTCACAGCATGAGCAGCTTGTTTATCTAGCTTGTCACAGAGAGAAAGACTGATGGGGTAATTAAACGGGAAGATTCAGAGATACAAGGTTGTCAATTCCCTGCAGTTGTGAGTATACTCAACAAGACTATGTAACTACACAGTTGCAGTAGTAATGTGAAACACTTAATTACCCTTGCGATTCTTGAAGTAAATAGATTCTCAGAACCCAACCATGCATAGTACAGATAGTCCCCATAACAGAAGTCAGCTCCTGCTGGAGAAAGCTCCCGCCTTTTACCACATGACTTTATCCATAAGTAGTAACTTCCAGTAACACCAGAACAGCTGTGCTATTTATCTTCTGATGAATGACTGCAATACCAGAACAGCAGTTGCACTGGACCGTGGATTTTAAGTGTTCTTCAGTGGCACACACTCCGACATCATATGCAACTCTCAGACTCATTATACAAACGTGCCTAAATACAAGTAAAAGTGTACGTACTTATATACACACTACTAAAGTATGTACCATGTTCTACAGTGGCATTTCCTTTAAGATCACATCAACAATCCATTCATCAGTTCAACTAGAGTCAAATTAAAAAAAGATCATAAATATTCTAACCTTCAGAATAAAATAGTATAATATGTGGAGGGATATCGTATATCCTGTCCAAATGTAGGACATTTGCAAATGCAGAGTCTCTCCGTGGGTTTAATTCCAACATTTAAAATAACAAGTAAACTCACATGAAACAAAAATGTTGAGGACAAAATTATCTTGCTTTTATCTTATTTAAAAACTCAAGATTTATCCTTTTATTCTATTCTATTTTATTCTATTTCATTAATATTTAGCTTAGCTTATTCTTCTATTATTAAAGGATGCAGGTACAGAATACACATTTCACTGTACAATTGTGCTATGTATAACTGTGCATGTGACAAATAAACCTCTTTGATTTTACTTTGACTAATAATCTGCTCTTAAATTTCAAAACTAAAGAGATGGTGAATACGTTCTGTATCTCAGACCGCAGCCATTAACTTCATAGGTACAGAGGTATAAGTTGTAAGGGAATAAAAAGTATTTAGACATATACCTGTATGACTGAATGGACAGGAGGACTGACGGCACCAATGTGCACAATAAAGGAAAAACCCAACTATTTATGAAACCTCTGGTCCCTGTGTGTGTGTGTGTGTGTGTGTGTGTGTGTGGTGGTGGTGGTGGGGCTCAATTCCCTAATGAGGCCAGAAAAAGAGAACAAAATCACAAGATGTAGTTGCAAGTTGCATTTTTACTGTCAGTGTGTGTCAGGATCAATCATGTACGGGTATGTTTGGTTTATGCAAACAACTACAGTGGTGCATTACTGTCTTACATACGTAAGGGAGCAAATATTGGGTTAACATAGTGGTTCTTCCAGTATTGTGAAAAATTTATGTTTGATTATATATATATCCTAATTTCAGTGCATTATATATTACTCATAATAAAAGTACTGCCATAAGAAGTAAATATAAAGGAGTAGAAACTCTGCAGTCCGTGTACATATGTTGAGGCATGAAAGCCCAACTATAATATAAAAGCTTCTTTTAAATCCCAGCATGAAAAAAACACTTTAATATCAAACATCAGTTTTACTAAGTTGTCATTAATTTTTAAAACTGATCCTAAAATGATACTTTTACATTGTCATGTTCAATCTCCTTGATGTCAGGACAGAAAGATCTGCTGCTGCACCAAAAAAACATGAGAAGTCTTCCAATAATATTTACAGTTCAGTGATGTGCTGTGTCCCAACTTTAAAAAAGCATCCTCTAAAACACATGAAAAGGCTTCTCACAGGTTTGGTTTGTATCTTACGCTTATGAAAATATCTTCTGAGTCATAGCAGGTTAGCTTTACCCTCCATCTACCTTTTAACCTCTACCTTTTAATTAGGAAGACTGGGATTATGTTATTCATCTACTTCCTTGCTATTACCGAGCTGCCCCGACCTCTGACCCTTGAGTTTTCTCTATAGCATGTAATAGACTAAAACAAAGACCAGTGCTGGCACAGTGTTGTGCTCATAAATGAACACTGATACACTAAATGTTTAAGATTTACAAAAAAGTTGAACAAAAGCACATATTCGCACACACACACACACACACACACACACACACACACACACCAGGGAGATCTGTTGGAGATGGGTCCAAAGGGGATGCTGGGGTGAGGGGCACCCTGCTTTAACAGCTGGGGAGAGATATTATCTCATAACATCAAGCCAGGAAATGGATCCTCCCCTGATACAACCAGCCAGGAGTGTAAGTTCATATATTCAAACATACAGGGGCTCTGGGAGAAAACCTTTGGATGGTACACTGACCTAACTTTTTCAGTTCTTGCTCCCTGTTTTTCAGTGATTTGTCCCCCATTTTTAGATTACGCTCCATTATTTTCTATTGTATTTTGCCATGTTCTAGTATCCCACCCTTCACCCTCTTAGTCAAAACTACTGTTTTCACAGTGTTGTCTACATGGACTTTTTTCACCTGTATACATTTACATAAAAAAAATGAGTCCATGCCAGCTAAAACAAAACGTGGTTGCTGTCTAAACTATTCATGAAAAACCATTACAGATCACAAATCAAACAAAAGCATTCTCAGTGAGGTGCAGTTGGGTGCTGCAGTTATAGGTCAGCATATAATTCATGGCCCTGTAGGAGGTCTGTAGATGAGTGGTCTTGATAAGACACTGCACCATCCAGCTCATCCTAAAATTCCTTCTCATCACAATGTAGACAGTTATTGCTCACATTTCAAGCTGGCACAGACATTCAGGCTTTGGGCCACTTAGAAGTCAGAAGATTGCACAGCTTGTTCTCGCAAGTAGTTTGTAGGTACAGAGCAAACACTGAAGCCTCACTGGGATCAGGGCCATCACTCACCTGGGGGCAGATCTGGGTCACTTGGGGCAGCCTGCTGGAGGCGGCGGGGTTTGGCTACAGCTTTGGAGCCGTCTGAGACACTGCGACTGGTGGAGCTAGAACCACTGTCGTGATCCTCCTGGATAAAGAAAACACGAGCAAGCATAAATAAAATGAAAAAGCAAAGAGAATAAAGGACAAAGAAAAAACTCCACATGGCTAACATGGATATACTGTACACAGAAACTGTCCTATAGAATCACTCAGAGGAGGAGAGAAGACACTTAAGCAACAAAACGGGATCTGTTCTAATGATTTTTATGTTTCAGATTGGCTCGAGCACCTCCGCAACCACGTAGAAAATGGATGGATGGATTTTCAGTATCTAAAAATATATTCACATTATAATGCAGGCTGAAAAGAGACTAAACCTACTGAATTAAGTCTGCTTTCAGTGAAATCTTATTTATTTTTGTGTCAAAGACCAAACATCCTCCCACATGACTGTGTTCACACTAACCGAGGTAGTGATTGGGATGTCATCTGCTGAACACCACTGTTCCTGAACCTTACAGCAAACCATCCTCACATAACCACTGAACAACTATTTCTATTTCCTCTACAAATAAACTCTCGTTCCTGGATGAGAAGCAAAAATCTCAGTAACCTCATGTCCTCTATACTCACAGGACACTATTTGTCCAGTAATGCTAATACAAAAATCAGTGCCTTTATAGGTGTGTAGGAATAATGACAAATTCAACATCTTCAGGGATAAGCCTGAAGATAAACAAAATGAGCCATGACTCAGGGTAAGGAAGTTATTTATTGGTTCAGCTGGAAGAGGGTGTCAGGCCAGTGGGTGTTATGTGTCTAAAGGCACAATTAAAACAATAGAGACAGATGTGAAACAGTGGAGAGGTCAGGAGATTAAGGGTTAAAGGACTACCAACCAAGGACTTCCACTAGAGCCGAGTCCTGATGTAAATGCAGCTTTAAACATTAGATTAAATCATCTATTAATGCACAAGAATTAAACATCCTATCAATCTTAACAGCAAATAAAATAAATAGAAGACTTTTACATTCAGAAGATGAGTTTAGTTAGTGATTAGAGATTAGTGGATTAACATATTTATGATTGTCCTCCTATGTAGACGTTTAACTTGAAATAGGAAGAAAGGAAAAGCTGAAGCTGGAGTGAGCAGTATGTTGGCATCATCTGCTAAAGACTGTAAAACCCTTCAGTGGGACTGTCCAGTTCAGAAAATGTCATTTATAACAAGTAATTTTAATCACAAGATTTACCAATCAGACCAGACAAGGTAGCTTATTAAGCCAAGATACATGCAGAGCAGGTCATTGCAGACGTACAGGCTACACAACAGACTCTAAACATTCTCTCTAACACCACGTTTGAAGCGTAAAGATTAGCTATCGCATCAAAACCAGTGCCATCACAAGCTACAATTACATAAATCGTAATTATCTATAAAAAAAGAATAAGTATTCATTTCCAAATGGAAGGTGTAGCTTAATGATGCATAGAAACGTCACAAGAACACATCAAAATCTTTATAGCAAATGTCAGTCTTTAATCAACAATAATCTACTGGAGAAGCTTGAATGGGAGGAAAAACAGTTAACCACTATCAAACTGAGAAATGGATGTAAATGTGGTTAGAAAAACCAGTTAAAGTTAAAACCCAGTACATTCATTAGAGACGACTGAGATGCTGTAAGCTGGTGAGCTGGTAAGCCAATCTGGAAGAAGAAAGGGCAGATCACATATGTTTATCATTTAAATATCTCAGGAGTTACCTCGAAACTTGACAAAAGTAAACAGTCAAGATGTCAAAACTAAAAAATATTTTGGGCATTCCATGGTCATACACTGCTTTCAATCGTCCTGAAATGGGATAATTACAACCACTGGGGCACCTACCAGACAAGTCTTATGTTCAACCTGTGCAAACACACATGTGCAAAGCGCACATAGTAACAGTCTTTGCGTTTAAAGAATAAAGATTTAGCTTTACATGATTTGCTTAACTCAACTAGTTGGTACATCCACAGATAATGATTACCCACAACTTAAAAAAAGGTTTTTAGAGGGAAAATGTTGTATTCCGACTGAAATATTTAGACTTTACTTCGCAATAGGTCTTTTTATGTTAAATAGCAATTAAATCCTCTTCAGTGAGTTGTGGACGAGTAAGTAGAGATGGAGTAATACAGTATAATGAACACTTCAGCAAGATTTTAAGGAATTGAGATTCACATTCAGATGAGTTTAAAGTTGATGCTCATTCTTCACACGTTATTGGTAAATTTGCATAAAGTAATGTGTGAAAGAATCACAAAAAAAGAGGAAAAGTTTCACATAAAATTCATATTGATTCAGTCAGTCACGTCGCAGCTTTTAGTTTCTATCACAATGCAACATATGAGCACAGTGGAGTTAGAAACGGTCTCCCTTCCCTCCAGACTCCCATATCTATACCTAAAGGAATGCATATCACAGCGAGCCAAGTGTACACCGAGTTCAAGAGCCCGAACTGCCACTAAAGAGCAAGACTGCCAAATTTGGAAGTAGCGCAATTAAGCGCTCAATGTCACTGTGGTCAGTGAGCAATTCTCCAGAGATGAAAAATGCCTTTTCATAGGGAAGCCCTGAGATGACTGAAGCCTACCTCAGCTGCTGCCATGTAAACTGATCCCTCCAATGCCACAGTAGGGCACAGGACAGGGAATGAGGGATGGAAGAATAGAGAAAGCAAAGGACACAAGAACCAGGAAAATGGGGGCGGGGGGGTTACTTACCCTACAGGCATGTCAACTTAGCTGTTGCCCCAAAACTGACGGTAGTGAAAAAAGGAAAGGATACATAAGAAACGATGAGATAAGTGGAAAAAATAACAGGGTGAGAGAGGGTGAGACAGCATGGCCAAGAGTAGAGGAGAGTTCCTAAGAGCCAGAAAGAGATGGTGATTATGAGACCATAAGAAAGACAAAGAAAAACTGAGTGACAGGCAAGGAGACCCCCTACTCAGAGGGTAAGTGGGCACCAGTGGAGGTGTTGTCTGGCACAGGAAACCCAGACATGACCTCTGTCCTCCTGCAGACGTCTGACTCAGTTAAGGTCCAGGAGGTAGTGCGTTGGCTCTGTCTGGAGGGTCAACCTATCTAAGCTGTTTAACACATTAGCTGAACTCCACCATCACCTCCAGCTATTAGAAACAGCACCGCTGCAGATACTCAACAGTTTCCCCTGTGTAAACAAACTAACAGCAACATAGATTCAAGAAACCAGCAGTGTCCTTAACAACAGTGTCAGCGATGGATGTGTGTAAACTGTGATGTGAATATGTAAAACAAACATTTCTGGGACCATGTGTCATTGTAGGTTTCCAACAAACGGTTCAAACATGATCACTCTTCAAATCTCTCTTTAGGGCAGAGAGATGCTGAATCTTTCTTTTTATATTGGGCAACAACAATACTGATAGCTTTTTGTTGTTGGAAAAATGAAGCATTTCCTTTTAATAATAAATAAAAAAAAAACCTAAAATGTCAGTTTAAGACAGAAAAAAACTCGGGCAGATATTAGTCTTCTACCTTCTTGCCTGATCTTTGAAATCAAAACATTTTTAAAACTGGTCCATTTCACAAAGTTTCACTAGATTAGTAGGAGCATGCAGACCATTGCTGGATAAACACAATCTTTGTTATTGTTGTTTTTCCTCTGCAGGTTGCTGGTGAACTCATGCTGACATCAAAGCAGCAGGCCTGAAGATTGGAGGCCAGGCAAGGCAAGGCGAACGCCTGCAGAGTGAGAAAATAAATGAAGGAAACCCAATAGCTCCTTATCTCAGACAGACCCCTCCGCCTCTAAATCACTCATACGCACATATAAAAACAAAGACTCATGGACACACACTGGGTCTTACAAGGAGAACTTCTCTCCACTTTGTCATAAATACTTTTCTTCTTGAGTTGCAAACCAAACCAGAACCCAGTTAGTCGGATGCTTGTAAATAAAAAAAGTGAAGACTGGTCTACGTTGCCAACACCAAGAAGAGTGAGGCATGAGACGTGGCTCACTGCTTCAAACATATAATCACAGTTTCAGATGGTTCCAGTGACGCCAAATAGTATCCAGTCACTCTTTTACACTTGCACTGGTTGAACCATTCATGACAGCCCCAGTGAAATTTTAGCAGAAAGGAGCAGAGCTCATCAAAGCTGACTCAGATTACCTCCTCCTTCACGTCCCCTGGCTTCAAACACATCCGTCAGCTCAGCTAAAAATTAGCTGCTAATGGCTTTTTAATGAAAGTGTAACAAATGTAGAAAGCCATTTCAGAATGATTAAAGATGGAGATATTTTTTTAACAGAAATAGATGAGAGAGAGTTGGGAGTCGCTAGTGTGATAAGGGTAAAGATTTCTCACATTCACAACACTCAGGTTACAGTAACTGTTCTAAATGCTACAAACAAGTTTTGTATTTTATATATAGATATGTCAACACTCTGCATTACAGATGTACACCAAAGGGAAATGCTGGCATACAACACACATATTCTTACAGGCAGTCTAAGTATAAAGAGCCATACTCTAAAAATCACTGTTAGAGCAGCTGGAATCCATGGCAGATTGGAGGGATTAGAGACTGAAATCAGCCATGATGGATATAACATTGTGTGACATTCTGAGTAATTATCTCAATGAAAACAGCTCATTACAAAAATGTAGTCTTCTCCCCTCTCTCCTCCTCTGTTTCAGTAACTAAATCCACTACTGGGAAAGCAAAACCCATTTACAGTGAATGCACAAATCAAATCTTAGTCGTGAAACATACACAATGTGCCACAGACCATAAACTGAAGCTGCATTCATTAGATACCTTTTTTAAGGAAATAAAGTAAAGTTAGTATAAAATAAGATAAACTTAAATACAGTAAAATACAAGTTTTTAGTGTTTGAACAAAGCCCAACTCAAAGCTATAAACCAAACAAAACCCCTTCTCACATACATTTGGACATGTCGGGTATGAAAACATGCCAATGAAAATACATGTCCCACACACATTCTACTCTGAAATTAAATAATAGCGTTTAATAGTCCATTAAATAGCAGAAAAACAGATATATTTCTGGTCTTATACAGTAACATAAAATTAATGTGCTTCTTTTCATGGGCAAAGAAAGTTTAGTCCATTTCATGAATCCACATGTGCCAAAAGTGACATCAACAACAGTTCATGACAATAGAGCATAAACTCTGATTTGATCTGAAATGTATGGTAAATGTATTTTATTAAATAACTGGAGCACGTCAAGGCAGATCGAGTAACAAGGTCTCATTTTAAACAGGAACTTTTACATTTCATCTCTGCAAACTATCGAATTGAAATTTAAATAGAAACTCAAAATGACAAGTAAAACATATAATACATTCATTTAAGAGGAGGAATTACTGCAAGGCAAAAAAAAGAATACACTTTTAAAACTATTTCACACCGAAGCAGGAGAGCTCACAAGGCTGATGATGTCATGCTGGATGCCGCTGCCAAGAATACCTTCACGTTACCCAAGTCAAACCGGCTATGTTTAATATCTGACTCCAACATGCCCAGAATAACAAAGACAAACAGGAATCCCAGTTACAGAGCAGCTCCACAGGGAGCAACAATCGGGCTTCTGACTTCTGAGTTTTTGGACAATTTTCACAGCCGTTTTCATTAATTTATATGAGAAGCTGAAGTTTTAGGACAGATGTTTAACTGTGGGACAAAGAAATAGCTGTCTTTTATAACTGTTTCTTTTTTATATATAATATACGCTTATTCTGAAGTTCATGTCACCAAAAATATGTACTAAAGAAGAAATAAAAGAGAAAAGATTAAACAAAATACCTCATGACAAAGGTAGCAAAAAACCAGAGAATACACACACACACATAAAT
>JBAMHV010000006.1:24540472-24557477 GCA_037177535.1 Pseudomugil gertrudae | reverse complement strand
AAAAACCAGAGAATACACACACACACATAAATATATATATATATATATATATATATATATATATATATATATACATACATCTATCTATCTATCTATAGAGATGGAGATATATAGATAGAGATATAGAAATAGATATAGATAAATAACTGGAAATGATCCAAACACAATATTTATTCCAAGCAAACACTCCATTTCGGCTCCATAAACACCTGAACTGAAAGCATTGTGGAGCTTTGTGTCTCCAATAATATCACTGATAGCTTAAACACTTTTTATGGTACCATTAATGCTGCACCTTACATACTGGTTTTTGATCAACATGCGTTTCCATCTAATGGGCATCTTCAGGAGAATCCTTGCTCATCTTGACAAGACAATGCAATTGACACTCTACACCTAATACAGCTCCCCAACTAAACTAAGAATCAGAAAGACTTTATTGTCATTAAACAGGCAGCAATCAATGTAACAAAAAAATAACCAAGGATCCCACAAACATTTAAGAGCCAAAAAACCCCGAAGCTTAGTTTGTTTTTGATTCCAGTTTTAAATTGGTATTCTGTCAAAGTCAAAGAGGGTTTATCTGTCACATGAGCAATTATACAAGGCATAATTGTACAGTGAAATGTGTTTTTTGTACCTGCATCCTTTGATAGTAGGAGAAGAAAATCTTAATATTTATGAAATAAAATAAATTAGAACAGAATGGAAGGATGTTGGGTTTTAAATAAGATAATAAAAATTAAATAGCAGCATACTTGTGTATATTTGTATACTTATTTACATGCAAAATATAATTCGGTAGTGGCTTTTTGTTTTGTTCAAAGTTCATAGTTAAGCAAGCGGACAGCCCGGGGGAAGAAACTTCTGCTGTCTTGTCTTATTAATAATTGCAAAAGGTGTCATATTTAGGCACATTTTAGCTCTAGTCTGGACCATAGACTGGGTCTAGACCCATTGCTACCTCTGAAATGGGTTTAAACCCCAACATACTTCCCCAGGCTTCATAGAAAACCAATAGTTCCAACACTGCAGGGTTTCACCCACAGGTTACTGCCACTTTTGTACATAATTGTTATAAAATGGATCCATTCAGTGTTGAGCTATCTTCGGATTTCCGTCAGTTTGTGAAAGCTTTTGCTTCAGCGACTGTTTACCCAGAATGTGTTTCGTAATAGTGTTTGCAAGCCAGAGTCAAGGCATACCAGCATGAATTGATATTTATCGCATTTACAGTAGCTAATGGTGGTCAAGAAAAAAGGTGTTTATAATTTTCCACTAATCTAAAAAAGCTCAGAGCCGGGGTATTCACGCATAAAATCGGTTTCTTATACACGGCTTATTTCCCCACAATAGTAAGGAGATCAAAACGAGCTACAACAAAGTAGGAGTTCTTTTATGCATCTGCAATGTTTACAGTTTTCATTCAAAATTCAGACTGCAAGTCCCTACAACGCTCAGAAAGGATTAAACACAAGAACAAGGGATTCAGATTTGTATTCAAGCTGGTGAAAAGTCCTTCTGTAATCCACGATGAAAACTGGTGCTAAAGTGCTAAAGCCGATCACTGCACTTCCCACTGAAAACCCTGACATTTTTGCACCGTGACCCTTGGTTTGGACGCCATGACCCTCTTCAATTTCAGTGCCTACGTGATTCAGTCTATTTGTGAAACAAATCTAAACTTTAAAGGAAACGAATGCTGGAGAAATTGAAAGAAAGCAAAGGGTGTGAAAATAAATCAGAGATCACAAAACCAACAGCCAAGATTAAAAAAAGACAAATGGGACATGGAGAGGGAAAAAAAGGCAATAAAAATAATCATCACAATAGAGGGAGACAAAGAAAATTGGAAAGAGGGATAAACTGCTCGTGATTTAGATCAGAGGGGCAATGGTCCCTCAGATGTCTCCATCAGCTAACCACAATCCAAGGCTGAGCATGTGAGGCATGCTGCTTACGCTGGCTCAGCTACCCCATAATGCTAATTACTGCAATGTGTTGGCTACACTCAAACACTCCACAGACTCTTTACATACAGAAGCATGTGCAATAACACCCACAACCAACCAAGAGAGAAAAAAACCTCAGTCTATCATCACGATACACAAGGAGAATTTCTAAACATTACTCCAATTTTCCAATTTTTCTAAAAGATTAAATAACTGCTCTCCCCAACTGTTTGCCAGTCATTTCACAGTTCATTGTTTATTTTTAAAGAAGAATTAAAATATTTATGTCTTTGCAAACTGTTGTAAATGCAAATCAACATCCTGTGATGATAACTCTGTTCAACCAACCTGTTTATTCTGGTGAATGACTGACAACTAGCTGTCAGAACTTGATTTCAACATAAACTAAACTGACCTATCCAAACAAGAGCCATCCCTTCTCTGAGCTTTTCCCATTATGTCATACATAATACTAAGCACATTATACAAGACATAAGCACCCCTTGAACAATGTAAGCACAAGCCTCCAAGAACAGCGAAAGCAGTGGCTGAGGCTATGTTGACAACTTAATTGCACATTTGAGGTGCAGCTGGAAGGGACAAACTGTAGAGGCTTGAGTATACTTGGAAAGTATCAATGTTCTTAAAGCAGCACGATAGAATAAATCAAACAAAATGGGATAGGACTTTCCATCCGTGTTGAGAAATTTGCTAGACCATGCAAGTAGTACACGGGATTTATGCTTGCATAATGCTAATACTAAAAACTGTTAACCTGAATTTATAGGCATTTAATTATTCATTTCATTATTAATCTTGGATAGCTCTGGATTCGCTTTGCACCCATCACAACTAAGAGAGCAAGAAAGAGATATTTCTCCTGTGGATGTCTTCTGATTGGTCTAATTCCTAGAGGTGGTATTTGGCGGTGCAGATGGAGGAAGAGTGATAAAATACCAGCTGAGGCAGGTAACATCTGCTGGCAAAACTTAGAAAGAGACACCGTTACTGAAATACTTTCATCAGACTCGTTCAGGGCTTCTGTTTACACTGTGAAGTGCAGGGGGTAGGAGTAATTATGGTTGCCTATGATGACATTTCTCTGAGCCACTTTGGAGGCAGTAGGTTTTTTTGGCAAGCAGTCTTCCATCTCTACCAGGACTACTCAATTCAGTCCCTGCTCCAACACACCTGATTCAAATTCAATGCAGCGCAATGTGCACAGAAAAGCGCTACACAAGTACAAGACCATTTACCATTCAGAACTACTGCCTGTTTATTTGAGATACTTTTGCTATGTGCAGAAATCGCCAACCCTGGTATTCAAGACCCACAGTCCTGGAGGTTTTAGATGTCTCCCTGCTGCAACACACCTGACTCAAATTAAATGAATCTCCAAGTGTTTGCTGTCCAGTTCTGCAAAAAACTGAAAAAAACAATTAATTTCCGTCTGTTATGCTGTAGCAGAGATACAAGTACCATCTCTTAGTAAAACAAGTGTTTACAGCCATTGCACCACCTTAAAAAGTAATAACTGGAATATTAATGCTACATCAGCAAAAAAAGCATAATATAACGCTGTGTTGCAAAAATTAAAAGGAAGTTACCTTAGTTTACAGTTTTATTGAGGGCAAATCAAAAACACACCAGTAAACAGTTTGTATTGTGTTAAAATAGTGGATCCAGTCGCTGAATTATTAATTAACTGCTTATCCATAAAATAAGCTATCAACATATTTCATTGAACAATAGCAGCATTTGCTGCTTCATCCTGTTTGTTTGTTTGTTGTTCATTTCAGGCTGTTTACAAGCAAAAGGAGACGTACAATTCGGTCCTCCTTCAAACAAAACATATTATAAAAACAAAAAATAGGTCTGCCTGAAAGGGAGTGGGAAGAAGAAAACTTACATACTCACATGGAGTTTTAATAATCTGTCTTAATTTTTTTAATTTGTAAATCAAATTTTTAAATCCTGTAGTGCGTAAAGGCCTCATGCACCCCTGTGATCCTTGGTGAAGGGACAAAATCCTCTATTTGGGAAACACTACCCTATGATAGAAGCAGAGGAAGGCTACTTCTGAAATGTGAAGTAACTATTAAATATGCCATTAAATGCAAGGACCAGGCAGTGGTGGGAAACAATACCTGTGCAACAGTTATTGGTCTATGGTTTTAACGAGAGATCTATACAACTGCTCTAGATTTCCTTTGCTTTTAAAGCCCTTTTCCAGGATGGGGAAAAATCCCTGTGAATAGCTAAACATTGCTTCTTGACAAATAATGGTGCACCAACTGGGCAACACTGTAGGGTAATACACTAATTATGGATAAGTGCTTCATACAATTCTACTTAAAAGAATTCAAACTATCCCTATAAAAGCAACATCAAGAAGTTAACTTCTTTCCTAAACTCGTGCAATCACTGTTTATATCTGTTTGCATTTAAGGATTATGAAACGGTGTTCCAAATTGCAACACAATATCTCCCCAGACCTTCTGACAGAACAAAGTACCGTTTGAGTGAACATTAGCCTTAATTGTAAGGTAATCGTTTCCCAAACTAGAATATCATCAAGTGCACCAAGCAAGTAATAAAGTCCAGTGAGGGGCTGCTCTAGTCCGGATGGCCTTAGAGCAGGGATTAAACTGTGGAACAGCAGCATCCTGCTCACAGTGTATTGATCTCCACTTGACTCACTGAACGCAGGAAGCCACTGGGATAGATTTTTCCCCCAGCTGCCTTCCTGTGTCTGAGGAGGTGAAGTAACCTCTCCCCAGCAAGAACTCAAAATTCCACCAAACCTACAACACAAAGCTAGGGCTTCAGTCTCGGCTGACTCACAAGCAATGGTGTTTGGGTACAAAGATTTTTTTAATTTATTTAAATGACACAGTTTGATGTTGCCTCCTGAAGTTGCTTTTCCAATTTGAAAAGTAATTTACAACAATAAACATAGATTTACTATGCACAAAATGTTGATTATAATAACACTTGAACACCATAATGGCCTGCATCACACTCTCTGTGCACCCTACTTCTGGTCCTTATATTCTTAAATTAGTTCAAACCAATCTCACTTGTCATATTTTCTTAGAGTTATATAAGAAATCTTTAACACTTTATTGTTCACCACCAGTGAACAATATAGGAGCAACTTTACTAGAGCAACTTATTAAATTATTATCCACGGGATCTTTAGAATTTCATTAGTCATCGTAATTCATTGTCATTTATATACTTTCGTTTTAATTATTTCAAGGTACATCTCATTTTTATGAGCTAGTTATTTAAACCATGCAACTTGAGGCAACACATGCTGATTCAGTTACAAGTTATGAATGTTCAAAATGGTTATTTTTCATCATAATTTAATGACAGAAACTGAACTGTAAATTAATGCAGGGAGCTAAAAGTGGCAGCTACCGGCAGAACACTTTATGGTAATATGACTATGTATGGAAGTCTATTTTCCTAGAGTATATGAGTAGCAAATATCAACTAACAGAGATATCAGGAAGCTAGCAGCTAGCCTTGCAGCTACTGTTACAGACTGAGATTTACTAAGGTAGCCACAGAGTTAAAAAAAAAAACACCACAATATTGGAAAAAAAAAAATAGATGCACACTTGAAGTGCATTCAGGACAAACTGAGGGAATTCCGACGTGATGAAGATGAAGCCCCCAAAGCACTGACTTTGTCAGAGATTAGTAGGAGTGGATAATAAGGTTTTACTATTATCTACGGTGTAGTTTTTGAATAGGACAGAAATCTTAATGTTGTACAAACTTGCAAATTAAGCTGGTCCCTCATCTGGAAAGTTGTTTGTGGTAACATGCATTACTCTGACTGTGATAAAGCCGAGATGCTACTTTGCACTAGGTAGCCCTCGTGACGCTTACCAAAATAATATATACCCCAAAATAAAAGTCTGCCAAAACAGTTATCTCTGCCTAAAACATGTAGATATTTCTCTGGCTACATAAAAATCTGACCATCTAATTATGAGCCAGATGAAGACATCTCCAGAAGTAGTAAGTTTAAGTGGAATAGGGACTGTATTACCTAGGTGTATGAATACCTAAGGACTTGTGTGCTCTCTAGAATGACACTTTTATAACAGATTAAATCAGAGCAGACCTGGATCAAAGGTCTTTACAGTCCATGTATGATCGAAGCATGCATGATTGAACTGGAATTTAAATACTGCCTTAAATGCTCTTGTTTCAATCCCTCCCTGGAATACCTCCTAAACAAGTCAATGCAGGGGACAGAATAATTTCAACTTTTATCCTAGTAGGAAAAAAAGACCAGGGTCAGACTTAAGACACTGCTACTTTCTAAAAACAGGGGCGGGATGGCATTGCACTGCCTGGAGGACTATTTTAATGCACCTTTCTGGTTTGCCTATACAACCCCAATTACGAGACCAAGTGGAAATAAAACACAAACATTACCACTTCAATCCATCTTTGGGTGATAAATCTCTCCTTTAAAAATGTTCAAACAAATAATCTTGTTGGACCACCACTCTATGAATATCTAAAAAAACTGAAGGATTGTGAATTTGAAAGACTATGTATGACTCCATGTTTACAGCAGCTTTGCTGGACAGCAGATTAAAACACTGGATACATAAAGGTATCATTTCATACAGCATGGTGTCCCTGTATGATGGGTTACAGGCATTCCAGGAATTATCAGAAAGTGAGACACCACTTCAATAAAAACATCAAACCTACTAGACAAAATAGGAAGAAATTGATTAGAAATTTTGATGCCCAACACTGACCTGCCAGATCAACCCATTAATTCTTACAGTTAGAAAAAGGGACTTTCTTTAATATACATTAAAATCAGATGGGAAAACAAAGCCAATAAAACACTTACAAAGGATGATTGGTTAAACATATGTAGGGCATATAACACCACCTCCAGCTCAGGTCAATGGAGGGAATTTACATTTTATGGTACTTTGTAACACCAAAGGTAAAACAACTACAACATAAAACTGTGGACACTATTAGAGGTTGTGTTGAGATGCATCTACTAATCACTTTCAAAATTTTTGGGAAGTACTCAAGAATATGTCCCTCGTGGATAGAAATATGAGGACGACCAGGTTAATAACTAGTCTGGATCTTAACTTTAGTTTCAGTGTAACTTATTTGGAAAATAATCCGAGAGGTTTGTGTAAATAAAATAGATATTTGCTGTCAATATATCTTACAGGAAGCAAGACAGCAATAAACAGCTGAACAAAGAATCTCAATCAGTTTCTGACTGGACAGACAGAAATTAAATTAATCCAATTACATTTTCCAAGAGATGGGCAACAAATACATATATCCTAAAAATGGACAGGTCACTCAAACTCATAATCTCTACCCCATTAGGAAGCATGGTGGAACAGTGGTTAGCGCTGTGGACTCACAGCAAGAAGGTCGCTGGTTTGAGCCCAGGCTGGGGAGGGTTGTCCAGGGACCTGTGTGGAGTTTGCATGTTCTCCCCATGTATGTGTGGGTTCTCTCCAGGTTCTCTAGCTTCCTCCCACCCACAAGACATGCATGTTAGGTTATAATAGCTATGGTTAAAATAACTGCTTATCATATGTAAGTTGCTTTGATAAAAGCGTCTGCCACATGACTGCAGAATAGAAAATAATTTATGTTTGTTAGTGGTTTTATAACAAACCAGCCATTTTCAAGAAAATGATGTCTGTGGTTATGACGATGTTATGGACCTTATAAACAATCTAAATAGACAAAAATAGAAGTCATAGCTTACACGGAGCTGTAACACTCTTTTTACAAGACTATGTAAAGCTACACAAATAACAGATACAAGAAAGGCACAGCCTTGGACTCTGCAGTACAGCCTACATTATTCTCATCAGTTGCAATCACATATACCTGTCAATGCACAAGTATAGATTATTTCTAATTCCTCCTGGATAATCTGTCCTGGTTCATAAAATATGTTTTAATAGAAACAAAAACAGATTTTTTTTACATACAGTGTGTTGCATCAAATACTTTCTAATAATTAGAACCAGAGTTGAAGATCCCAGCCATACAACGTAATAAGCATGCATCTGCAAAGCCTGAATTTGCAAGTTCAAATAAGACTTTATTTATGATAAAACACACTGTTGGATTCAGATCATGAAATCATCTGTCAATTACAGACAGGAAAGACCAAGCAGCACAAAACCTTATGTGATTTTTATAGACTCCCAACGCGTGTTCTTCCACTCTTAACTGGGTTCCATCAATCACAGAAAAATCTTTTCTGGATGCATTTTCTTCACTTACCACCATAAACCAGTCCTGACTTGTTTGTTTAGTTTTGTTTTTACTTAAGCTGATTTTTAAAGTCTTAAATGTAAATTTTTAACAAATGTTTTCAAATTTCCTCAGGTGCAAAAACCAAAGCAAAAACATCTTGATTGCTTACATGACCCTTTAAAATTAATAACTCAAACAAGCTGTTTCAAGAAGCCAATTTTATTTAAGTCTCTCATCAGGAGCCATGCTTTATCTTCCAATGTGCCTGAGGAGTCGGTCCACAGTAAGCGCCAACTCTACTCCATCTCTTTATTATTTACATTCTCTAAAGCGGTGTCTTCCTCTTCTGTTTTCAGTGCAACAAATGAGGCCCCACTAAGCTGCTGACCAGAAGGATTTATGCAGCAATCTCTGAAAATCATTTGCTCCTGCTGGCTGGGGAAGCAAAGGCAAGATTTCCGAACAGCATTGGGACACAGATTATCCACTCTGTGCTATCTGATTGCAAACTTCCACAAGCAGTTTTCTTTTACTTAAAGCTTGTTTTCTAACTTGTGAAAGATGAGTTGATTGCACACTATCACATAATATTAGTGGAAATTATGAACTGCACAAACTGAAAGTGAGCTTCCATGTCATTGTGCGTTTACTGACTGAATTAATTAATAGATAATAAGCAGATACTTTAATTGCACCAAGCTGTTGGGTGATAAAAACTTATTGTCTTTGGTCTTGTCAATCATTTGGATCAGGGCACTACACCTGCCCATTTCTCCTGCATTTACTACATGTTGACTAGAAAAAAAACTATTATTCATAGTATACTCTTGAAGGGTTTCAATTCATTCCATACCTTGGACATCTGTTATGCAAGGATAATGATTATTTGTTTGTGTTTAGATTCTGTGCAACACACCCATAATCTACCGATGTAAATCCATTTCAATCAAAACCAATCAAGTTAAACACGTTTACATCTCACAACCGCAAGTTGTGATCCAAGACTTCCTACCTAAGATGTTTTGGATTCAATTCCTGGGCAACAAAACCCACATTTGATGGTCCAAAGTCTAATATTACTATTAAGAATTTCTTTTTCTAACTTTGTAAAGTTAAAGAAGGATGCATTTGTCTTGCTCTAGATGGATTAAGTAGCTTGGGGTTTTAGGAAGCCCTCTAAAAGGGGTTTCCTAATTCACATGTATTATCCATCATTTAGGAGCAATGAGGTTTGGTGGTGTAAAGCCCAAAAATAGTTTAGAATATAACAGAAGAAAGAAGGATATGCCAAACCAACAAGTCTCAAAGGCACCTCCCCAAATCATCTTGAGGCAATGCATCAATCAGAACCTCCACATCAGTGGCAAATGCACTCAGCGGCCGTAAAACTCCCCAGATCAAGCAGAGAGTTGAGCCAAAACCAGAAAGGCTCTCCTCAATAAACCCAGGCCTTTATCATTGTCTCATAAAAATAAAGTGTGTCTACGAGTGTTATGATCCACAATAACTGCTGCCCAGCCAGTTCCTCTCTGGCTTCACTGATCGCACCTCATCTGGAGCAATTTACCAAGATCCAACAATAAAACAAAGAATAAATAATCACAAAATATTTAATCAAGGTTTGCCATTACATCTTTTATTAAAAACTATTTCCAATGAGTTAAAAAAAAGTGATAAAATAGAAACGATTAAAAAAACAGTTTCACCCAGGGCTTCATAAGCTGAACTTAGGAGGAAATAACATTTGATGCAATGTATCGTGTTAAAGAATAGCTCAAACCCACCACAGCAGAGCTGGAAACCACTAAACTGCCTTTAGCTGAAGACTAAAACACCAAAGGTGGGATGAGTTTTGCGGGGAGTGGCTGCTGTGTGATTTCCATGAAACAAATAAGGTAGGAAAAGGTCATCGTATGATTCCTGTAAAATCTTTTATCATCATGAGTGGTTACAAAAGCACAGCTAATGACTTAGTCACGTCTCACACTAATAACTCAACTTAGACTTGAAAAATAAAAAAAACGGGAAATTTATGCAATTTAAAATAAAAAACAAAATAACTATGCAATAAATGAGTAAACTAAAAGGATTTTAAAGCAGAGATATGTACCAAATGATGTGGATTTGGAAGCTGACTGTCAAACATCCTGTAATTTGAGGACACAATAACATCATTAGAAAAATGTATTATTTTGTTTATAAATGGCCTCCAGTTTTTAAAATGGAAAAGGTGTACAACATCTTTTCATTACCATACTTTCTGCACTACAATCCTCATTACAGCTAATTTCAAGCAATTACACTGTCAGCAGAAGCTGTAATCTCCAACTGCTGCTAAATGCCCAAATTTCCACATTTGCTGGAAACTATAATTGTAAGCTGTTTTTGGTGCTTTGCAGATGGGTCCTATTGGGCAATCTGAATAAACCTAATATAACCCAGTTCCTCTCAAGGGGAAACAGGAACATTAAAAAGGTCCAAATAATTCCGGTCAAATTACACAGGTCCTAATGAACTTCAAAAAGATGTGCGGATGTTTTTACAGACCAATGCTCAGGCTTTAACTGCAATTATGAAAACAAACCATATTAATGATATCATTTATCATTTCCACACTTTGGCCGCGTGAGGCCTACCACAAGGTTCATGTCTAAACTGGACAAAAGAAATAGCAGTAATCTAATAAACTAAAAATGTAAGATTTTCCATTCGCAGATCAGGTTTTTTTTTCTGTTCTTTTATGCCATCACGCAAATTACATGAAGGCTTCAGGGAGAAATGTCATGGCCCATCTGCTGCATGAACCTATGCCAAACTAACTCTCTGCATCCAGTTAGAATCTGATTAAAATTCAACAAAGCCCAAAGTGTGCACATCAACATAATATCTAGCCTCAAGAAAAGTATACATTTTCTGTGGGACTAAAGGACTACTGACATTAGTGCTATTATTTCTATTATTACCGTTACTAGCTACAGTATTACACACATATAAAGAAAATTAATGAAAGTGGGTTGGTTTTCTTGGCTTCGGAACACAGTAGTCAACCTCCTGCCTCTCATATAAAAAGGAGGTGCAGTTATTCATTTAAATTCCACATGCTAGAAGGACTTCTCCTATGAGTCTGGTATTACTCCAAATTATGTCTCCTGGGTGTACATACCACTGAATAATTTGTCCAAATGTCATTTGCAATTCCCCCAAAGTCTTTTCTGCACTAGAAATCTTTTGGAAAACATCTGTAACAAATAGTTGTTTTGAGATTACACCAGTGCTAGTACTGGTACATGACCTTAAGCTGTGTATAAAGCATGAAAAAACAAGCTTAGATTTCCACTAAACTAGAAACTGGATCACATGAGCAGTAGCCACCTGCACAGTATGATATTTACCATTAGTTCTGGGCGGCTCAAACTCATGTGTTACAAATCTTTTTGCTGCAGCCTATATAATTAGCTGTAATTGACTTCCCTTGAAATGTGTTTCTTCTGGAACATCTGGCCTTGAAACTTCAACCTCTCCATATAAGGGCCAGTAGTGAGTTATACTTTTAAAGTTTGCTGTGTGTGTGTGGCAAAAATAAGATTATTTGCAGAAAAATGCCTTTCTTATTCCAAAATTAAGAGAACATGTGACTGAAAACCGATTAATATTCATCAGCAGTCAGATTCAAATGACATTTCACACTTATTTTCATATCTTATTAATTAAATGGACACACCTAAACTTATACATGGCACTTAATTGCAATCTAATTTCATAAAGATGTTAAACAAAAACCCTCTTTTTAATCCTTTAATTTCAAGTCTCGTCTATGAGAAGAACCTTTCTTTATTTGGAAACTAAAGAAAAAAGGGAAGTGGCAGCTGAATGGTTGCGGCTTGGGTCTGGAGAACCTGGGTTTTGAGTCCTCGGCGTGCCAAGAGAGGTTAACCACTGTGAGCACTTGAGGAAGTGCCCTAACTTTTCTCAGCTGTTCCGTAGGTGCTGGAACATGGCACCTTAACTCTAAAATGGCACATCACAGCTCAGCAGAGGTGCAATTCCTGGTCCAGAAAGCAAACACAACCCTGTCTGACCAGTCTCTAAAACAGCTCAACTTAATGAGCACGGAAACTCCCACAGGTAAACGAGCCTGTTAGTAAAAACACCTGTTCTACGTGTACAGGTAGAACCAAAAACATGGCGGGGTTTTTACTTTGTGGCCTTTTACCATGAAAAAAAAGAGCTTTTTTAAGATAAGACCCAGCCACATAAAGTCACTGCTAATTTAAAGTAAATGTGAAGGTGTTGAGGCTTATGAATACATAAAGGATAAGATGCACAACTTACATGGCAGCTGTTTGGGGTAAAAAAAAATCCCTCCTGAGCTCACCACATCCTCTAAGACAGGGGATATATACACATGAGTGCAACGATTTCTTACCAAGGAATACACACCCAAAAGGACACACACATGCAAGTGCCAATCAAGTGTGAACACAATAGTATTTTCATGAACATGAAAATACTTACATATTCGGATCAAGTGGGTACCTCTGGCAGTTAAAAATGAAGCCTATGCAGAAGTGCTTCACGGTGCAGTTCCTTCCTCAACCACTAGGGCTACAAAAGTGAGCCAATCCCCATAAACAAGACCAACTTTATAGCAGAAAGAAAGAAGCTTACCACCAGGTCCAAAAAAATACCTTTTTAGGTTTTAATAAGTCAAGTCTACATTCATGAGTGTGTGTGTTCGTGAGGTGTGTGTATGTCAGTGTTTCTCAATTCCGGTCCTCAGGCCCCCCTGCCCTGCATGTCTTACGCATGTTCTTATCCAACACACCTGACTCAAATTCATGAACCTGTCCATGACATTCTTTGCAGCTTGTTAACAAGCCATTCATTGAATTCAGGTGTGCTAATGAAGGGTTGCCATGCAGAGCAGGGGGGCCTGAGGACCAGAACTGAGAAACATGGATGTATGTGTTTTCGTGGGGTGGGGGTATAACTCATCCATTTAGACGTTATTTATTCTTAAAATTTGGCATGATTAGGAGCGGGTCCTCTTGATTGACAGGGATTCAATGTTCAACTACAAGACAGCAAAGTGTAGCAGAGCTAAAGCTAAGTAGCGCTGTTAGCGGGTTAGCTCTGTTAGCTCCTAGCTACAGGCAGCTCAGAGTTTGTGTCAATCATCCACCCACAAGCTCAGTCTTCCTGAAGCTGTTTTAGAAATTATTACCACTCAGAAAGCGCAAAACAAAGGTTTTTTTTTGCCAATGACTGAATAATAATTTTGAGCTTGACTCTCCCGCACTAAGCGTAGCGTATAATCCACCCTGATCCAGGCATTCATTCAGTTCTCTCTCAAAATCCAACCACTTATTCAACCTTTTTCCTGAGAGTCTGTGAAAACTTCTCAAACAATCACTCAGAACTCTTTTAATTATGTTGCTTACAAACAAACAAAGGTAACAGAATAAAAAACCTTCCCCTTGGCAGATATAACACACCAAAACAAGCAACAAATAACACGGTTTTAGTGGTCAAAGTATGTTTTCCAACCATTTTATGAGATAGATGTTGATATGAATATACATACATCATTAAATGCTATTAGTCAACCATGATATACAGAACACTGTGTGAGAAATTGGACTATAATTTCATAGTTCAGGAATTAATTTAAATCAATAAAAAAATATATCTACATTTTAAGCTGCATGAGCATGCAAACAGTGTGATGCTTGTCAAACACTGTTTGAATCATAGAGACTATAACTGGACTGTATTCAGAGTTGCTTGATTGATTTATTATTATTATTAAAGAATTGATTGGTGCTTTTATATTCCTCTATTTGGAAACACAACCGAACCCAGACAGAAAACCTGGACCTCAACCTCAACTTACTTAACTGGGACACTAATCCTGCTTTACATTACCGGCCCTTAAAGCAACATCTGCATGCTTAGTCTGCTGATAATGGTCTATAAATACCAATTCCAGGTGACACAAACAAAGATTTGATTTTTATAGTGATAGACAAAGACAATAATCTATAACAAAGGGTAAAGTTTTAAATTCTTGGAAATTACATTTTCCAGAGATCCTGGATTTTAATCAAACTATCCTCAAAACTCTGTTTTTAATACTTTAGGTTTGAATGGGTTGTAGAGAAGTACGATGTAGGAAATCTGAGACACTTAGCTGTGACAAAGTAACATTTATCATTCTGCCCATGAGGTGCGTCACAACTTTCACACTCCACAGTAGTAAAAATGAAACAATAAAGGAGTAATACATGTTGGCCGTAGTTATCGGCAATTTTAGCTACAAGACTATAACAAAGTCTTCCAACTCCCTTTGTATTAAACACATATCACACTTTATAAAAACAGATTAAAAATATATTTCTTTATTGACTCAAAGTCACAATTAAAGTAGAAATGAGTGTGTGTGTGTGGGTGTGTGTGTGTGTGTGTGTGTGTGTAAGGGGGAGGTAATAACATTTGAAAAAGGCCTTTACAAACATTCTTGAGGACACGCAACACAAGGAAAAAGAAATTAGAAAGTTTTACTTTGGCGTGAGCAGAACTTTCACACAACAGAGAGATGTGGACCGCCGTGTTCTGGCTCAACAGTAAAATCCATGATGACGTGTTTCTGATACCAGTTACTAACCTGAGCTCCATCCCTCAGCTTGAGGATGCACTCCATGGTGTTGATGGTGATCACAACAGGCTCCGAGCCCAGCTTGGTCCAAGGTACATGGATACGTAGCTCATGGATATGACCGCTCATAAACGTAAAGGGCAGCTTCAGCTCCTATTAAAAGACAAACATGTCAAAGAGTTTAGAATAATACAATCATTTATAAGAAATGATAAAATCATCATGCAGCATTTTACAAGGTGGGTTTTCTGCAGCTTCTTTGTTACTTTACACAGTCCAAAAACACATATTTTACTGTGATTGTAAATTGTTTATGCATGAAAGTATCTGGCACAGTATATGGTTAAAATCCTCTCTCACTGCCAGTGTTCCCAGTGTTCTGGGCGCTATGGTGCATCAGAACTGGTCCTGTAACTAGCATTACCTTCCAGAATCATAAACATGTGGTGGTACACCGTCTCCTGCATGCTGCGATGGAGCACGGAGTCTGATTAGTCTAACTTTGTGGTAATAACTAAACTAGTTTATTATTTTTGACCTGCATCCCAGTGCTGCTTTTCTATCAATGCAGAATGGAGCTGCCGACTACCAACAATGTCCTGACATGGACCAAATGCTACTCAAAGCTAGAAGGGGGTGTTGTATGGACAGTATAAACAGGACTAATTATCAAATATGAATAAATTGAATCACATGACTGACAGCTGTACAGGAAATTACTCCTCGTTGCTGGTTGGATCTGTTTCCAGACACACAAACCAAAAGCAGAACCCTACATAAAGTTAATCACTCCTCAAAATGTACTAATATTCTCCATTGTTTGTCATTTTCATGAGCCATAACCCTGTCATGTGCATGGTGTAAGGCATGTCCAAAGTTGGTCCTACAAGGGATGCTGCCCTTTCCATGTATCCTTGCTCCAAACAACAGACTCAAATCAGACATTTCCAGAACTTCATTGGCTGTTGGATCTATTTAATAGATTCCAGGTCTGTTGGAACAAGGATGCATTAAAACAACCAGACAATCAACCAGATGAACAACCAGTTGCACACATACATAGGACAATTTTGAAAGACAAATAAACCTAACATGCATGTCTTCTGACAGCAGGAGAACACGCAAACTCTGCATGACTCAAACCAGTAACGCCCTCGATGTGAAGCTGTGGTGCCAACCATCACACCACCATGCAGCCCTACACCTAACAGGTTCAAAGTAGACATCAGATTTTCTCACAACCAGTCAAACCATTACACCACATCGTAACTTCCATTTGTTACTATAAACTCCAGAGATCAGTCTGCTTACAGTGCACACAGATTTCACATGCCTTCACCTTCAATTGGAGTCAAAATGTTAATAACCAAACCTTTTTCTGAGAAAAGCTAATAAAATTCATGTATATCTGCTTCATAACCCCTAGAAACTTTCAATGTTAGAAGAATAAAACAAAAGGTAGGATCATTTCCAAACTTTCAACACAGCATTACACACGTCCCAGTCCCACCATAATTCCCACTGTCAGCCGGCCTAAAGCTGCTTCCAAGAAGAACTTTCATCAAAACCTCTGCTGGGTTATGTAGTGTTTTATCCTGCTCTTCAGAAGCAGTCTGAACCCTCGCACAAGAAAAATAAATCCCAACCAACTCAAGGTACATTAATCTAATTCAGAGGAGAACACGTCATAATAACACTGCAGAACAAAAGAAGGAAAATGGATCCATCAAGACGTCTTCCAGAATTACAGAGAATATAACAACAGTTCTGGGCTGCACGGTGGTGCAGGTGGTTAGTCTGTGGCCTCACGGCAAGAAGGTTGCCGGTTTGAGCCTCGGTTGGGGCTGGGGTCAAACCGGGAACCTTTCTGTGAGGAGTTTGCATGTTCTCCCTGTGTTAGCGTGGGTTCTCCCCGTGTTAGCGTGGGTTCTCTCCGTGTTAGAGTGGGTTCTCTCCGTGTTAGAGTGGGTTCTCCCCGTGTTAGCGTGGGTTCTCTCCGTGTTAGCGTGGGTTCTCTCCGTGTTAGCGTGGATTTTCTCTCCGTGTTAGCGTGGGTTCTCCCCGTGTTAGCGTGGGTTCTCTCCGTGTTAGCGTGGGTTCTCTCCGTGTT
>JBAMHV010000006.1:24509434-24524798 GCA_037177535.1 Pseudomugil gertrudae | reverse complement strand
TCCAATCAGCCTATCCCCAAGGTGCATGTCTTTGGACTGTGGGAGGAAGCCAGAGTACCCAGAGAGAACCCACACTAACACAGAGAGAACCCACGCAAACACGGAGAGAACCCACGCTAACACGGAGAGAACATGCAAACTCCTCACAGAAAGATTCCAGCTTCGACCCCCACCCCAACTGAGGCTTGAACCGGCAACCTTCTTGCTGTGAGGCCACAGAGCTAACCAGCTGTGCCACCGTGCAGCCCAGAAGGATGCAGATGAGGATATTTAATATACAGAAAACCAGCCAGAAAACCAGCCAGAAATACAAGACATCCAACAACCTAATAAATACCACTATAACTACTAATGACCCACACCGAACTGAAAACCCAGGAAGTATAAATACTAACTAAACCAAACAAGACACAGGTGTAACGAATGAACTAACAAAGGGCAGGTGAAACTAATTAAACATAATGAGTGAAGCTGAAACACATACAACAGACAAAACAGGAACATAACAAAATAAAACAGGAAACACTCAGACACAAACCCTGACAATCTGCTCCCTAGCAGAAAGCAGACAAAGACAAATTAGACACATTTTTACAAATCATGCAGTGATAAATGGTAATTGTACACAAATATTCTTGATAATTACTTTTAACATCTAGTGAATTGGCCAAATAAAAACTTCAGAGTTAAAAAAAGTATTTTCTTCACTTTTTTTCTTGGTTTGGACATTATAAGGTTAACTTAACACCCAGCTTTGCCCCTTTCACTGCTTTGCTTTCCTCCTAAACAGCTAATATGCAGTGTGGTATTTGTTGTCTGTGCATCCAAAAGCATTGACTCCTCAGTTGTAATTATGCCTGAACTCGCTTCTGCTGGTCTGCTGCTGTCGAGGTGCCGGACAGTAAAACGCTCCCAGCACCTGTTTCCTGGCCACACTCAAGTGTTGTTAATCGGCCGATGAGAGATGTTAACAAAGTTATTGCAGCACACTGGAAGGATAAATCAACACAGCAGTGGAGTGTCTCATCCAGTCTGTCAGGAGAGACATTTTTAAAAGGTCTCAGTGACTACTCCATCCATCCTCCACCTGAGGTGAGATGGAAAGCCGGAAACAGAGCGAGGGCTGAGTGACTGAAGCATGGAGAGATTTAACAGGGCTGGACAGAGAAAATAGAGGTCTAATGGACAGAAAGCTGAGAGAAAGAATGAATGGTGGAATGGGAGGAGGGATGGATGTTTGAAGAAGCAGATGGAGGGATGGCCGGTGTGAAGGGTTGCAGCGAGGAATGGAAGAATTCCTGTATTCCTCCAAATTACGAGTCATGATTTAGTGAAATCAGGCCTCATTGAAAACATTTCTGTGATGTTGCTGGAAGAGGAATGAATAATGCAATAGACCCGGTCATTTTCCCACATCAACAGCAACAACAATAACATTCATCCGGTGTGATTTCATATAATTTCTTTATTCCCCTGCCTTTTTCTTTCTTTGTGATGTGCCAGACGTATGTGGATTACAAAGAGAGTCGGGAAATGACTTTCCACTTGAAAAAATGAGAGCAGATCTTGACACTGTTACAAGCAGGACCTTTCCACTCAAAGACCTGTGCAACCAAGGCGCTTCTTCTCTGAACATGTGGCCTACTAAATAAAATTTACCCACAAGAAGCTATATTTCTTCAGTTTGATCATTATGTTGTCCCTGAGTCACTGGAACAGGGCCGTCACAATGAAAAGGAGATTCTTCTTTGCAAAGCTAAAAATATCCTTTCTGGCTGGAGTCCAACCTTGTTGCCTCTCTTCCTCTCATTTCCCTCCCACTATTTGAACTAAAATAACATTATTTTTTGAATGGACTCTTGTGTTTTTGATGGATTTCTGCTCCACTGTGGTTTGCATTAATAGCTCGGATGCTTGTATGGTTGCATTTAGTGCATGGACACACATGGATACACACGAACACACAAAAAAACGCTTTGAGGCATTATTACATCGGCTAACTCACACACGCTAAGTAAATGTTAATGTACACAGGTGCAGTCTTCAGGGAGGTTGCTTTTGCTCGCTCATCAGTCACTCGTAATCACTTCCCTTGCAGTCCAGTAAATCACCGTCTTTTACTGATGCATTTATTGGATGCATGTTCACAACTTGTAGCCAGGGAAAAGTTTGACCACCACCAGGAATACATTATAAGCTTCTGCATCTATACGGTCCCACAGTCGATGCAGTCACACAGTCAACTCACAGACAGGAAATATTGTTTTATAAATGTCTACTTAGTTTCTGAAATGTATTTGTGCCTTTAATAGGGTTTTAAGCTGTTTACGACATATGGGTGAGAGTGGAGTTATTGCTCAAGGGGGGGTTTCTGGGCCACTGTGGATATTGGCAGGTTGCACTTCTCCACCAAACTGGTCCTGGGGAGGTCCCAATGACCTGTTTTATACCAACACTGGTGCCTTGTCGTAAAACCAAGGAGGAAGCCGAGTCACAGCTTGGGTATTTGTTTGAAGCTGATGGAAAAAGTCCTCCTGTGACAGGGCCATGCAAGTATTCTGTGCTGCTGTGTCTGATGGGAGCAGAAAAACAGGCAACAATGTCTTTATATAGACTTTAGATTGGTGCCCAGGTTCTGGTAAAACAACTCCTAATACCACTGAGAACCACGTTCCCGTTTTACTTACTTGGATGGAAACAGTTTCTTGTCGCTGGTGTTTGAATGCTGTAATTGGACGTTCAGGGGCTTGCAGAGAGAGAGGTGTGATGTGTGTTAAAAATGCTCACAAATCATTTATTTCTCACGTCTGTGGAGGTTCTCTCTGACCATACCATGTCTACTGATGCTGTGGTTGAAATTCCTTTCACCCTGTCCTGGGTGGAGCAGGTGAAAAATGCTGCCACAATGAAACAATCACGACTTAATATTTGCCTAACAGCTTTGAAATGTACCTGTCGCTGTAACAGGGAAAACTGTCTTTGCTTGTCCAGTGTGTGTCAGAGTGATGGATGGTGTAAGTGTGTTCCAGGATTATGTTTTATGAAAGTTACAGGGCCCTGGGGTTGGTCTGTGAAGCACATAATCTCAGGAAAAGTGTGGGTCTGGATGAACCAGGGCTTTATTATTAAACACCTACAAGAGGGCCTAGAACTGGTGAAGGACCCTGAGTATCAAACTTAACACTCTGAAGGCTCTCATCACACGCCCTTGCCATTTGGGCATGAAATTAAAATACTTCTCAAGAATTCATTCACTACTAAGCATAAAATAGGGACTGCATTTTTATGCTCTAATGCATTTGAATGACCAATCCTTGACATGTTTTAAGTATTCAGTCAGAAAATTCCCCTTTGTTATTTTTCTCTTATCTGTTTTTTCCTCTGAGTTTTATCTCTGAAAAGAGAGCTATAAAAAAAGGTAATACTTTTGGCAATAAGTTTCAGATTTGATGGCACAAGTGAGAACTGGCTATAAATGAAGCGGTATTGATTTCACATGTGGCGTTGGACAACCAAGTCTCAAGCTGCAGAGGAGGAAGGGGGAATGCAAACCCTGGGATGTTCATGGAGACCTCACTGGAGGCTCTTGGGGCCCAGGGTTTGGTTCCACAGCTCTGGGAGCTGTTAAAAACACAATAAAAAGTTCTGAATTCACAATTATTCTAACTTTTTAGATTTATAAATCTTTACAAATGCTCATGGTGGATGCATTACTGGTTTAAAGGTGGAAAGTGATTGTCGTTCCCTTGGTAACAGCAAACTTGATAATGATAAATGATCCCATGATGGCAAAAGGGTTTTTTTAAAACAGCGGAGTCACCTGCACATCTCACTTTGAAATGTGAGATTTTTTAGCTGAATATATATCTGATGTTCTTGATCTTATGCTTTTAAACTAAAACTAGGTCACATGATTAAAATATCTAAGCATGACTCAGCTGTGCATTTCCCTGCATGTGAGGGAGTTTGTGCATCCTCAGCTTATTGCTTTTTTTTAAACAAACAGTTTTATCTTACTACTCTTGTGAATTGTTTTTAGTGACAGCAGTTGGAGGCAGCTGCTTTTAGTAAAAAAACATCTGGAATATCCATTGTGCACTAGACTTTTGGTGGACAAAGCTGGTGAACACTGTGGAGTATTTAGCAGGAAGCAAATAAAAAGAAAAGCTTTCCCTTTTAGAAGTTGTCTTGGAAAAATGAAGAGCAAATCAAAATAGAAATGGACATTAGACTTGCAATGGGTGGCTGGACACACTGTCAGCAGGATGCGAGCTCAGTGAGTGCAAACTTTAAAAGAAGGCTGAGGTGAATGTGATGTCATCCGCATTGTTTCAGAAATAATAACATCCTTGTGCATGTTTTGTTCTCATCTGTCATATTCTGTGGGTGCTGATGAGGGAAGGAAAAAGCTTCTCCTCAGAGAAGCGCATCATATGAAAGAGATTCTCTTTGCTATTTGGTAGAAGTACAGCAAATGTAACTCTGTCAAGCTCCAGCTGGCCTGGACTGGGAAGCTGGAAATGTTTACCGTCATCCTCATGGCTAATTTGTGTGTTTTTATTTAGCTGTTCTGTATCTTGGACTTATAGTTGGGAATGGGGGGAGGGGGGTGCAGAAACAGTCAACAGATGCTGTCAAAGTGACCGCAGGGAGGAAGCAGAGACAAATGCTCCTCATTACAGTGCTGACTGCAGCCCAGTGGCCCAGTAACCAGCAGAAACTAGTTCCATCTCTGCAACTGTACAGCTGGAGATCAGCTGATCCTCACTGCCTTCACTTACAGTTAGGATCCATTCACCTCCATTTACGGCATCTGAAAAAGGATACGATGTGGCAGGCTCTGCGGTACTAACACAGCTTAGAAAAACACAATGCGACACAGTCTGTCAAAGCCACCAAAACAGCAGCTGAAGCTAGATTCTTAATGTCATTGAGGGAAAAAAACAACTTTCCTATCATATCACGACTGAAAACACTGCAGAGTTGGCCTTTACTTACGGTGCAATGAGCTTGACCACATCCGAGGTGGATGGATTTCACTGTCACTGATGTTCTTTATTATCTGGACACAATCCAGTAAAAGCATTCATCTGAGAAACATAAAGAAATGGAGAAGCATATTAAAAGTTTATTAAATACAGCCAGAAGAGATGCATAACCAGTGTTTTCAGGCCAAGTGTGGGTAACCAGAAATTTGTTGAAATCAGAGCTTTACAATCAGATATTGGAAATCATATTGAAATGACAAGTGTAACTTGGACTCAGCTAACCTGAAGGATGTCTCAATTAAAGTAGTTTAATATCTTACTCGATGTAATTACTATGGATATTTTAAGTCATGTGTAACATAAATCGGAAATCTTCTGTCCTTAAAGACCTGACACTAGCCTCATTATCTTTCTTCCACCTTCATTATCCGTTCCTTCACTCTAACTTCTTTAAATCCTCTCTGTTACTGTACAAAATCAGAGAAAAAAAAAATCTTCTCAGCTCCTCACTGACTGAATTAACAGCACAGCACAAGCGTGTCCATTGAGGTGATTTCATTGGGCTGTGAAACCAATGTGAGCAATGTTCCTGACCCCGATCAGGAGTCAGACAGCAGTACGGGGGTCACCAGGGGTTACACTGGGCCCCTATGCATGGACAGGCGGGGAACTGTAAACCTGGAAGACCAGGAGCTCGAGTTCTGTGTGTTTACCTCGTGACTTTTACAAGTGATGTCACCACATTGTAAAAAGATACAGTTCTCGGCGGCCCCATCCCTTTGTTACTATTTGGGAGAATAAACATAGCCTAAGTGCACGGAGAGAGATGGAAGTGTAGGACTCTCTTGCTGGAGAGTTGAGGGGAAGCGGGCTCCTGTGGTGTATGGTGTGTCCAAAAAGTTGAAATGGGCTGTGGGGATCTGTAACTGTCCAGGTGCTGCAAGCCCCAGCCCAGCCTGACGGGCGAGGAGGAAGAACCTGCCTGTAAATATTCAGTCATCCTGTCTTTTTTGTGAACAAGACTTCAACTGTGACAAAACACCAACTGTTATAAATCCCTCTGGGCTGTCCAGTGTGAATCAAAGTGTGTTTAGAGATGGAGAATACACCACGTTGATGACACTTTTCATTCCCAATCCTTTGAAATGATGCAAACATTGAGCTTCTACTTCATATCCTCACTGTCGTTCCTCCTCTTTATAATTTGTAATTGCACTGAAGAGGTGTTGCATCAGACATTTTCTCAGCTTCAGTCAGAGTACTGATGTGTAAGTGTAGCCATATGTGAGAATGCAGTGAAAAAGCTTATGTTTTATGTGAGCTTTCCAGGCTCAGATAGATGGGTGGCTGCTGGGACTACGTTAACCTACAGCATCATGGGTCCTGGCCTGAAGCGATCTAAGTTGAGATAAGCAACTCTGGCCAGGCTGCTGAGCTGGGAATAAACTAATTCTAGCTATTTAGAGACAACAGAGAAGGACCATTGGTCCTAGCAGTAGAAGAAGTTTTGAGCTAAATGACATGTATGTAAAAACTGTTATGGTTTGTATCTGTGAAGCTCCATCTCACTGTTGACTCCATGATGTCACATACTCCAGCAGATTTGACCATAGGAATAATGTAGCATGCTTTAATGCCTCTCTGTTCATTTTGATGAGACCTCTGCTGTCTTGCTGCCTTGCTCCATTTCTTGGTTCATGTGTATTAGTATGGTTCCTTGGCGTGGACTTTTATTAGCTTTTCCCGAGCCTCAAAGAACTTGCCCTGCCCCAGTTCTCTCCAGCACTTTCCCACTAATGAAGTGCACATTCTGCCGGCGTGCTTGGCTGAGCCCAGCTCCTTGGCCATCCTTTAATGGGAATTTCCCCTTCTTCCATGCATCCCTAACTGTCTCACTCTCTGCCACTGCCACTCTGGTGTGGGTGACTCATGTACCGAACGGCCAGGCATCAGCTAGGGGATGCTGGATTCATAAACCTTCTCACACTTATTTGCCACTGTTGGACTGGCTGGCTTGCTCTCTGGGCAAATGTCTGATTTGTTTGGTAAGGTCTGACTTATTGCACAACTGGGTGGCTCAAAAGCGGATAAAGGTTTAGAAGTGAGTGACACTGAACAGCAGTCACTGAGAAAAAAACTAAATCCAACACGTAAATGCACCTAACTTGCAGTGAGGTTTATAAAAAGCATTCAGCATGCATTGGCGATGTTGCTTTTCGATGAGCAGCGGTGAGCCTGCAGATGTATTTTCCAAACCCTTTCTTTGTATTCTGAAAATAGACCCAGTTTGACATGTTTTTAAACATGAATGCTTACTTGCACATGTTTTAGAGCTTCTAAAATTAAGACAGACCACCAGTAACAACACCTGTTGCGGCAAAATAAACCAGTTTGCACTGAACTATGCTTATTCCACAAGAAATGCCTTAATCAGTGGAAAAATAACCCTGTGTGTGTTTTTGCTGCACAGCTCAATGAGGATGACATAGCCTACATCTCAAATCAACCTTGGAGGGCCTGCGCTATCGGCATTTTATGAGGAAAATCCACCGGGAGATGAAAGCTGGGAATATACTCTGTGACAGAGAAGGTCATGCGAAACTGCCTGATGCGGGCCTGGCTGCACATTTGACGGTGCGCTTTGATTCCACTGGGCCATCCACTCTCTAAAAATCAACATAATAAAACCAGGTTTCCCCTGATAAATATGGCATTGGATAATCATCTCTGCCCACAGTGGTTTCACCGCTATGACATAAACCTTTGTGATGCAAAACAAAAAGAACCACAGGATTTCTTAGTGTTTATTTCCATTCAGTTTTTTTGATTGGTCCAAAGAAAGCTGTTAGGAAGAACTCACTCACAAAACTTTTACAGCCCCATGTGAGCTTTAATGTTGTCAGAAGCTAGGTCTACCTTAAAAAAGCACTCCAGAGCAGCCAGAAAGACAATACGGTGAGGGCAGAAGACCAGAAGTAAGACAGCTCAGGCTGTGCAGTTAATTCACATAGTGGTCATGTTTCCAAGAGAAGTTTGTGGTTGGAGTGCTCGCTGCTTGCTGAAGACATTTTCCTTTTCCCACACTGGCGTATCTTCTGTGCTTATTCCCCTGGTTGATCCACAGTAACAGACCATGTTCCTCTGAGGGGGGTCAGAGAGCAACGCTTAGCTCCCTATGGGGGGTTGATCAGTGGAGAAGTCTTTGTGCGTGATGAACTGTGCTGCTCATAAGGGCAGGAGCTAAGGAGCAGTCTTTTCTAGTGAGTTTAAAGAACAAAATATGCAAATGATATAAAATGCAGGATAGTGCACACACACACACACACACACACTCACAGATATACAGTACAGGCACATAAAGCAGTCCAAATGAAATGAGCTCAGAGTAGCCTAAGGGTCAGTTCAATCCTTCAAGCCCAACTTTGGCAGGCTTCCACCTTGTTGAGGTGTCCTTGAGCAAGACATTGAATCCAGCTCCGGGAGTACTGCTCTGTGTCTGAGTTTGATCTTTGACCTTTCTTTGGAGGAGGCCAGAAGATTAGGGAATTTCCCTGTAGAGAGCTGTAAAAGTTTTCAGAGACAAAAAAGAAGAGAAAGCAGAAAACACGTAATCTTTTTCAGCTTTCCTGCCACTAAGTTACATGTCTAAACACGGCTGATGACCGGTGCTCGGAGATCCAACAGCTGCAAACAAGCAAGTCTTCTACTGCTTCTGGCTGGGTGGTCTGTGGTCTATAGAGCATAAGCGCCCCATTACTTACCTGGCTGCATTGTTTAACTTTTTGGACACTTAGCCATTTTTGCTAAGCACTTGATGATTTAAAGAGATCCATAAAAACTGCTGGACTGTGACCCTTAAGAACCCGTGTTGGCTGAAAGTGAGCTGGATCAGGACATTTGGAACAACCCGGAGCTATAAGGAAGGTGTTAAAGTTTCAATTTAGTATGGCTGGAATATATGATACAATAAACCATTTCAAACCTTAGGTTTAACATATGCTACACTGACATATGAAAAGAAAAAGAAAGAGAGGTGAAGGGAAGTTTGACTTTATATAATTTTTTTCCATTTATAGCGAACAAATCTGCAAAATTCATTACACATTTCACCATCGAGGATGTGAGCGGGGAAGGATTGGATAATAGCGTGTAATGATGATGCATTTTACAGGGTCATCCTTGTCCTTGTCCAGGCTCCACTGGCATTTTAGGAGGCTTTTTTCCCACACTAACATACAGTCACTCCTGTTTGATCTCGTTCCCTGTTCATGGTGAAATGCCATGCCTGCTTCCAAGAAGAACTGCCATCCAAAAAGAAGTGGCTTTAATACATTTTCTGGACACAGATGTAGAGAAATCAAGGGAATCCTCCTGTTATGTCCCACGTAGGTGGAGTCTTTCTTTTTCCACACAGAAGTGAACGAGAAGGTGAAACAGTCCAGTTTTTTCTTTTAAAAAACAGAAAACAGCTCATATGATCATTGCAGACCAGGTGGTGGGTGGAGGAGAAAATAGTTATTTAAACCATAGCTCTGTCTTACACATTGCCATCCCTCTAGCTGAACCCGCAGTGCAGCCCCGTAAACCTGTGGTAAGACACAAAAAAATGTTTTCGGCTTCAAAAGAATTACATTTTTTATACTGGAATTAATGGTAGCACATGTGTAAATTTAGCTGTGATAAATACTCTGCAAGGATATGACCTACAGTTTTATAAGCTTTGTTATGTTTGAAGAATGCTGCAATGAGCATGAGCAATCACATTCTCATCACGCGAGCCAGCATGGGAAAAACTGCCCACATGAATAAACCAAAGTGATAAACAAATGAAGGTGATGGAGTTTAAATGTGGCTCTTCTTCATGTGGTCTGAGTGGCTGTGCATGGGACAAACTCTTCTCTTATATCCTCGTGCAATCAGTGAAACACTCTCAGCATGAGCTCTTTTTATTAGATCACATAAAGTAAACAGTCCCAGTGAGTGTTTTTGATAAATGCAATTTGCTGCTATGCTCTTTTCCAGGCTGCATCTTGTGTTCAGCCTGTTGTAAGTTAATTTACCAGATCAACAGAAAAAACAGAGAAATCTAATGGAAAACATTGGCCTGGCATCCATGCTGCATACCAGTGGTTGTCTAAAGAATGGGAGCTCTTTAATGTGGTGATTGCATGGTTTCAGTTTGAAATTTAGTTTCTGTAAAAGAAACTCACATTTCTGTCTTTTTTCTTGATTTGATCCCTATTTCCTTTCATTTGTTGCTTTCATTATCAGCTTTGGGTTTTTACACAAAATTATAATTTATGTTATGAACTCTTCCTCAACTTACCTAGTACATGTATGCGAGACAGCTGGTTTCACTCCAGATTTCGTGCAGCATGTGAATGCACTCGCTGTGTACGTGCCATCGTTTTTAAAGTGCTGCTGAGGTAACAGGACTTCCACAAAATCAGTAACCTTCCATGATTAGAGGAAAGAGAGTTTTTGGTATTCTGGGCAAAAGCATGCAGACGTGGAAAAATCAAAGGGATATGGCACCTGAGGGAGGTTCACTTCCAGCCATAGTTTTCATTTATGGTTAGTTACAGCTGGTTAGGAACTGGGTTTGACACTACTGCTACGCCAGCATGCTTCCTCTGAATCCGTCTCCTCCATGCACTAATACTGCCTGGTCGCTCTCACAATGAGATGTTGGGGTCATTCAAAACCATCTTTTATGCTTCAAATGGTTTTGTCACCTCTTTTGTAAAAAGGAAATTTCAGCTGGTTTTTCCATAGCACACCAGAGGGCTGTATTTGCTGCAGTTTTGGCTGTTGATCTTCTGTGAGCCATCATCTCTGGTAGCGGTTTTTCCTCAAATACGGCCTGTTTCTGCTGCAGTCAGCCAAATAAAATTGTACCCTTTTACTAAACCACAGCAGCAAGCAAATAACACTGATTTAATGTCAGTATATAAAGTAATATATGAGCACTGTACCAAAGATGGAAGCTTTATTGGCCCTAAGCTTTGTGTCGTCCTGATTTACGGACAGCATGAACAGCTGGGTCTAACTCAAGCTGAGCTTAAGCACCACTGTCTGTCTTAATATAACCAAAAGTGCCTCTAATAATCATAAAACCAAAATCACAAGTTGTCACTCGGAGGCATTGCAATAGATCTGCTGAATGTCTGACTTGTCCTGTGCAATGAAATGAAATGAATCCTGTTATTATATTTTTCTTTGCTTAGTATTAAGATACACAATTCTGTTCACACACACCTCAGCTCACACAGGGAAACATTACATTTCATCATATTCACCACCTCTGTTCCAATTGACATGGACGCACAGAGTAATCCCCGTTGTTTTCTCTGGAGCAGGCCGAAGGCTTGTGGTGTATGGTCTAAATGTGGGTTATTGTTATTCCAGAGTACGAGCTGGAATATTGGGCGTATCGATTGCTTTTCGCCCCAGGCCCTTTTGGCCGGGCCACAAAAGCTTCTTGCTGCATGCTGCCAGTAGGCCCATTTCTGCTGCACTTATTTCAGTACAAGTATTACATGACTTTGGTCTCTCAAGGTTTCAGTGAGCCGAGGAAATAGCAGATTGAATGTAAACAAGATTAGCCTTTCTGTCGTGCAGCACAGTCAGTTGCTGTTTCCATGCACGGCCGTAAATCTGTGGAGGTTAACGCGGCGTGGAGCTTCGTGCAGGAAGAAGAGATATCAGCCTGGTTTTTGATGCCATCTGGCAGGAATGTCTGATGAGCTGCACCCAAATCAATGGAATCATGAATAAGAGATCTGCTATCTTCAGAACTCTAAAACTTGACCACAAAGAATTTTATCTGGAATTTTTATTTAAAAAAAACTCTATTAATTTTCAAGACTTTTTTGCCTTTTGAGGCGAAAACTTCTCTGTCAAGAATGAGGAGTCTGGTTGTAAAATGAAAATGATTACAAGTTTATTGAAACAAAGAAGATAGTACAAGGTAAAGAAATTGCAATTCCTGAGAGTCTGTTCAGAGATCCATCAGGCAGAGCTCTGGAGAGAGTCTGACCATGATCATACAAGCTGGGACTTATGAAGCCTCGCATCCACGTCATCGCTTAATCATATAACTTGTCAGGATGAAAAGAAGAGATTGCTCTGGAGCCTAGTGAAGTCTAGCTCCAGATTCACGTTGCAAGACCATAAACAATGATGACCGGTGAAGCTGATCCATCCAGGTCAGCTAAGAGGGAATCTGGTGGATGTTGATCTAAAGTGTGGACAGGCTCTCACATTTAGAGGAAACAGATTTATTATCAGTTGTTTAGCAAACTGCAATCAGGAGCTGTGCCGGCTGTATCAAGGACTTAACACAGAGAGCTGCTGATTCAAATAATGACATTATGCTGAATATGTCAGAGGATGAAACTCACACATGAACTAATTAAATATGAGAAGCATGCATATGAAATGGCCATGACATGCGATACCTTTAAGCATATGTATCCATACTGTAATGCTGTATTCTGTCCTTCCTTCTTTTGATCCAGGACTCTCCCGACACAGGCCCTGGTTCCCCCTGCTCCAAAAAACTAAATATAGCCGATATGTTGCTTTTTCAGAATACACCCCATCTGCCAAAATACACAGGGCCTGCTTTCTTAACCTTGCACAGTGATCTGTGTATTTGGAGTGGAACTGCAGTGAAAGGGGAGGCCGTGGCGCTCAACGTGGCTGGCTTAAAGGCGAGGTAATGACACTGTCCGCTTATGTTTTTGGAAGCTGTGAAACCACAGCAGGGAGCTCCTCATAACTGCCTCATTCTAATTCCAAGTTATTACTCAGAAGGATGTTGATATTGATTGCTGCTGGAACATCTAACCTTCATCCTGCACTTTACCTATCACGACTCTTTGCTCATGCCGTTGCCTCTGTGCCATGATGGAGGACTCTGGTTTTGCTCAGTTGAAGAAGAACTACAGGAAAAATATTTAGTTTCAGAGACTTAACATCAGTAACTCTGGAGTGGTACAGTTCATTTAGCTCACACCCATTTGCCCCAATTTTTCTCAACTCTTTCCCTTATTATATTCATTTATCATAATATGAACTATGATGTCAAAGGAAAACATGGGGGGAGAGTTACTTTAATTCTTTTCTATTTTCAGCTATTTAGTAGGAAAAATCACAGGAAAATATGATTGTGCATGGAAAAATGAGTATGTGTAACTTTACATGAAATAAGTTATTTATATTAGATGCAACAGTCGTGCCATTCCACATGTAACAAAACCTGAGATGATCTCTGAACTCTTTATGTGACTGGAGGCAGATGAGGGTTAATCAGCCACATGTTTGTGTTGTCATGATTCTCTTACAGCATGTTAGCAGCACTGAGTAATATGTTACATGATATCAGACAACGTCTGGAAAAGGCTGCAATTAAAATAAGAATATCTGACAAGACCTGACTGACTGTTTTCTCTTTCTAAAGAAATGATTGTGTCACTCTTTTCCAGATGCAGAAACCTTTTCTGAGAACTGTAATCAACCATCAGGAGTGTTTGTGCTCGCTGTCATTACAGCATGCGAGCAGACTGGTGAGGTTCATCAATGCAGGAATGTGGCTGACTTACAAAGCTCCCTGAAAGCAACATTTCAGCTTTGACTTTAATAGTCCTACTAACACACATAATGTCATCATGGCATCTGCTGTTCATTGCTTCCCTTTCTGCCTGTGTTCTGTTTGTGTTAGAGTATTCTCAATGACTAAGTAGTGTGAGAACAGTGTAACAGTAGTGTTGAAAATATCACACTGGAAGAATTTAATTGACATATTTAAATATATTATGCTATTTAGTTAATGGCATTTCTCCTGCTCTATACATCCATAATGTCTCACGCAGATTAGCTGAGGAAAAATGCTGTTAAATGTATGAACCTAAGAACATTGTTCCCAGAGGGTAAATACTTAATGACTTCTGGTGAGTTTGTCTTTCTTCGAGCATCCACATGACAATGAAAACAAAAAGGTGTTGAAACTTAACTTAGTATGCATTTTGACCTAAAATCAGTTATATCTGTCAGTAAAAAATGAGACTGCCTTTGGCTGAATCGATCAAGCTCTGCTCACACTCAGCCCATCAACACATCACATGTCCACCATGTAGCAGTGGGATAATAAAAGCACACAACAAAAATAAAGTTTTGACATAGTAGCATTTTACTTGATCAGTTTTCTTTTAGTGTTCACGTGACTTAAAGCCAACTATTATGTTTTATAAGGAAACCATCTTTGAGTAACATCAAAACCAGGATCATTTTATAAGCATCAACATGTTTTCTATGCCTGATCCTGATGAATAATGAGTGACAGCAATGATATAAATTTTAAACGCCTGGGAAAATATGGAGTTAAATGAGGGATTGGATCTTCTGGCATGCTTGTCCGTGTGTAAAACCTCCCTCTGACTTCCCTAAAAGCATTTTTGAACATGTCATATTTGTGTAATACTATTTCTCCTCATGCAAAATGTTTCAATCTGCAAAGAAAAATGACTGAATCAAACATATGTGGAACCTTGAAAATGTAGTTATACATTTTCACATGATACAAAACACATGTTTCAATGTTAAATGGCAGAAGTGGGTATGCAAAGGCTCTGGAAACCCAAAGGGTTTGGTTTACATCTATATCGTTTTAGCCCTGTATTTTGAGCTCAATCAAGGTTTTGCACGACCTGGAGCGAGGCTGATTGATTAGCTGGTACTCCTAAATTCAATGGACTACCAAATCAAACAGAGGACAATGCTACAGAAGTTACTTTAACTCACCCACCTGTACTGCAAGCTGCATTACTACCCAATTCCACCTCCAGCTTCTTCTTTGCTAATCAGGTCTAATTTACCATGTCTGTCATTGGTGCTGCTGTGTTAGGTCATGTCAGGGATCTTTTCTGCTGTTCCGCTGGCTCTAGATAATCCACAATTACACTCGTATGGTCAGGCTGGATGGAGGCAGGAGGGAACTGGTGTGATAAGCCATTTGGTTAACCCTAAATCACTATAAATTATCACACATATTTCATATAACATATAATCATTTCATATATCATATTATTGCTGGCTTGTTTTATTCCAATATGTAGTTACTGAATAAATACCAGAAGCAAATGTAAATGTATTTAGCCTTAAAAACAATCCTCGTTTTTAGGGGACATCTACCTGTTAAAATGATCTCCCTGAGTTAGCATGTGGATGCTAATATGCTCAGGAAGAATGAAAGTAAGTGATATGAAAGTATCTAAGTAGCAGCAATTAAAAGACCTTTTTGAATTCTTTAAAGGGACATTGTGTAACATTTTCTGTCGTTTACTGGCTAAAATCAATGTGAGCATTATATCTTT
>JBAMHV010000006.1:24450538-24476947 GCA_037177535.1 Pseudomugil gertrudae | reverse complement strand
CTCTCCTTCATGTTCCACTTCATCGCTCTCTTGGTCCATTTCCTCATCCTCCTCTTCTTCCTCCTCACCATCTTCTCCTCTCCTCTCCTCTTCCTTCTCTCCTCTCCTCTCCTCTCCTCTTCCTTCTCTCCTCTCCTCTCCTCCCCTCTTCCTTCTCCCCTCTCCTCTTCCTTCTCCCCTCTCCTCTTCCTTCTCTCCTCTCCTCTTCATTCTCTCCTCTCGTCCCCTCCCCTCTCCTCTCCTCTTCCTTCTCTCCTCTCCTCTCCTCTCCTCTCCTCTCCTCTCCTCTTCCTTCTCTCCTCTCTTCTCCTCCTCTCCTCTCCTTTTCTCTATAATCTCAACACCAGTGACATCAGAATCAGAGGATTAGCACCCAGGTGTCTCACCAACATCTCTCCATTATCTTTGGCCTGCTAAGTACACACTTCTTCTTCTGGTCATAATGAGCCTCTTCCAGTTAATTATCAGCATGTTCATTTCATTTTCAAGAGAAAGGCAAAAGAAAACAACCAACCAAGAAGAAAAGATGGCATGAACCAGCAATAGAAAGAAACAGGAAGTACACTGAGGGTGGTTAGACAATAAGTGAAATGATGGGAGAGAAAACATTTTAGAGCCTGAGCCACACATAAAAACAAAGGAAATCCATGAAAGAAGCTGCAATAGAAAAGCAAAGTCAGCCACAAAAGACAGCTCATGACGCAGCTGACAACCAATGTTGTCATTTATTTGCTATACCACCCACCATCTCCTCTGCTGAGTTGCTACACTAGTGTATCTCTCTTAATTATCCAGAGAGAGACAAGTGGCTGCACACACACCTTTTATGAATTAAATTCACTGTAAAACTTCAAACATTCTCATTGAAATTAACTGAAAAAAATTCACATGGGCATTGGTGCTGCAAGTATCACTGAAAGTTACTGGAAAAGACTTTATAATAATAATAATAGTAATAGTAATAATAATAATAATAATAATAATAATAATAATAATAATAATAATAATAATAATAATTTTATTTATATATAAGAGCCGATCCATGTTTTTACACGAGACCAAATGTCCAAAACTTACACACTTAGTTTTAAGGTTTAAAAACAAACAAATTAAAAAACATTCATCAAAGAAAGTTAATAATTAGATGCAAAATGTATGAGCATAATAAGTTTACCCTGTCAGCTTACATATCCCTGATATTTGTTGTTTATTTGAAGCAGACAGGTGAAACATGCTGCTTAACCGTATCCACTCTGTTTATTGCTCCGCTTTCATCACTCACGTAAGAGCATCTTAACACTGTGATCCTTCTCTTTCTCAGAAACACACATCACTAATACTCACAAAATTGTTTGAGACTGACTTGTGGGTGACCCTCACACTCCTACAGGCAATATAAAACAGAGTTGTGGGTGGACAGGCGATACCAGGCTGCCTGAGCTCTATCACATAGCGGTCTTATGGTCTTTCAGGGATTTCACTCAGAGAAATCCTCTTTTACAAAGCTTAGCCCCACAAGGTGTCTCTGGCTTTTGCTGGTGACATTCAAAATGCTGATGTTGTCTGCTGAAATCAGTTAGATAATATAAAAAAAATGTAGTGTCTGATGATGAAAATGGAAGAAATCATGCACGTTTGTTGGATGTGAAGCCATGATTGATTCATTTTTAATTTAAGATAAGTCACATTTCACCATAAAATTACACCATTACACCACCATTAAATAAACCGGCCCACTAATTTCCAGTTATTTTAAACTGGAAATTAGTGGGCCAGTTTAATTTAATTGTATTTTTTAATAATCTATTTTAATGTATTATATCATTTTTTCTCACAGTATCTGTAACTAAATAAAAATAATAAAGTTAAAGGTCCTATATTATGATATATTTGTCATTTCACAGTGTATCCTATGCACATTTATGATAATAAGATGCAATTTGCAACAAGGATCATATTATAGTTTTGTCATACCAGCCATCTCTTCCTGTGAGGTCTCTTACCTCGTACTGGGAATGGCTTATTATGGCTTGCTCTCAGTCGAAACTGCATGACTGGAGATGGCCAAACTGTTTATATTCTTCGTGTCATGAATTTACATACGGACAGGGAGCTGATGAGCTGTTGGTCCTCCGCATACCACACAGCCCTGTGAGAAATCTGCAACAACCGGCCAGTAAGTGTTGATGTTCCTGTACCGCTTTCCCGATGGAAGCTGTACAAACAGCTCATTGCCTGGGTGGATGGGGTCTGTGGCGATGCATCTCCCCTTCTTCTACGGTCATGTGCAAGCTGCTGGAAACCAAATGTCCCTGAGTGAGTCATCCCAAAAGTATCAATAAAGTTACGTCTTATCTTATTAGCAACTGTTAGGATGTTTCAAGCACTGCAGCTGTGACCATGCAGAGTGCTGTGATTGCTTTGTCTAATTTAATTAATTACTTCCAGCTGTGAGCTGCAATGAGTAGTTTGGAAGCAGTCCAAACAATGGGTTTTTGGGGGGCTGCATAGTTAAAGACAGACTGCATGATAAAAACCTCAGCTTATCAGCTCATCCAGGAGATGATTTCTATGACTTCTGGTCTTTCAAACTTTAAAAGTTTTTCAATTTTTGAGTGAAACATATTGTGATTGGACAGAGTAGAACCTCGGCTCAGTGATTGGTCAGTTTGTGACTACTTCAGCTGTCTGCACATAAGCGAAGTCCATGTCCAGATCCAGCATTTTAACAGCTTGTCACTAGCTGTGTTTTTGTCATGTCAATGCTACAACTCAACTGTCTGATGCGGTGTGCTCCTTGTATCTAGATATTCCCACATTGATAACCTCAACTTTATTGTCACTTCAGTTGAAATGTGATCAAATAGATTTCAACCATTTTCAAATCTTAAGCTCTGTTTTGTTCAACTTTATTTCATTTAACTAATATTTAAACACAACATGGCAGGCGGTTAAAGCTCAGGAAGAGCAGTTGTCTAGTTTACAGTTTACAACAGTGGTGGAAGAACACAGTTTTCAGCTCATTCAGGAGATGGACAGTTAAACGATGAACATAACTACAATGTCAAACACTTAACTTAATATCCTGATTTATTGTTACAAGCCACCACCAAACAATCATTTCTAATGTGTCAAGAGCAACACTTGTATTGCATCATTTAATCACTGATGTGATTGTAGTGGCTTAGTACTATAATTTTGTACATGTATAAGGTTTAACTTGATACACATGCTAATAAATTGTTACTCTGTAATTAACTACTTAATAGTAATTACATTACTATTTCTCTTTTTTATTTTGTGTGGTTGAAGTTATTATTCAGTTCTGCTTGGCTAATCTTTAAGGAAGAACAAACATTCGGTATTTTGGTTTGGTTTTTTGGTTCTATACTTTTACGATAGTATTCTGGTATTTAGGTTTTTACAATAACCTGAAAATTGTTGTGTGTGAATCAAAGTTTGGCTGCTTCCGAAGCATGGGTTAAATATATAGACTTACTTTACTTTACTTACTTGTGTCAATTAAATTAACATTTTATGTCCATGTCAAATGCTGTTAGCAAGGCACTGCAGAGAATTGAACCCCATCTCATGACTGAGAGTACTATACCAGCGCCTTTTATTTTTGCATGACATGACAAGATAAAGCAAAACCCCCATGAAGAGCAGCATATTTCTGACAGATTCTCTAATTATTTTTCTGTTAAAATAATTTCTCAGCTTGTTTTTTTTTTCAAATTCCCACTTCTGTCCACGTTAATGTCCAAAAAATTCTGCACTACTTCGTCATTTTTATGCAATGCTGCCTTAATGGAAGAAACTAAACATTTTCAAAAGGTTTTTCCTATTATTGTTAACGTTATTGTCCTGTGGTGACAGTTCACAAGTTACATATTTAGCAATAAACAACTTCATCAGTATTTTTTAATTTAAAAAAAAAAATTAATAGTATCTTGACACATGTGCACTAAGGACTGGCTCCAAAACAGAGCAATACATTTACATAGAGCCCCATGTTAAAAAAGCAGTTTTCACGGCAGAAATACACGTGTTTACAGCCTGGCTCCAATGACTTTTTTTTGTTTAAGACGTTAAGTCTACCTTCATAACACCTCTGAGGGGGTGAATTTTTTTTAACTCCCCCGTTTTTATGTTATTTAATCTTGACTTTAAATAAATAAGGGCATGTCCATTTGATTGACATGTGTCAGCGGCTAACGCTAGCAGCTTGCTACGTTTTGGCTCGGGAAGGCTTCAGCCTCACGTTAAACCACTTTAGCCGTTTAGTTGGACTGAACTTTGTGTGTCGGTTGTTTTTACGTGTTCAGATATTTTTGTGCACTGGATTAGCTTTATAGCAGAGCTAATTAATTAGCTCCGTTGCTAGTTTAGCACCAGTACAAACTTATAGCATTAGACTTAGGCTTTAATTAAAAAAAATAACACAGTGGTTAGCATTTCTAAACCAACATTTAAGGTTTAAATAGAGGTTTATAATGTGACCTGTAATTTACGAACAATATTTTTTCTTGATACTCCCGGAGGTTCAGAGGTGGTTTAGCACTAATGTAAAAATATAAAACACAGCGTCCGTGAGGAATCATGTTTTATTAGCCACACTTTCCCAAATATATTTTTATTTTATCCTGCAGTGTTACACAAACGTAGACACAACGTAGATCTCTGGCTGTAATGATAGTACAAGAGAATCCGGAAATTCAGTGGAGCAGATGAGCCTGATTGTGTGATCCGCATGTGATGCAGGGCAGGGCTCATGACACTGGCTGCCTCCTTCATCATCATCATCGCCATTTTTACCAGCTGGCAGAGAGCAGATGTTCAGCACGTCTCTCATGCTGCGTGTTTAAACTCTTCCATGATGAGGTCGCTAGAAGTTGTTGGTTCACGATGAATCATATTTACCCCGAAGTATTTCATCATCGTTATTATTATTATTATGCGCCAGCAAAAGTATCAGTTCTCACGTCTCCATCACACCAAACAAGAATAAACTATCATTATCAGCAACCAATTTCAGTTACATATTGATTACACATATTTAATGTTCCTTTGTAGTATTGATGAAGTTTGGTAGATGTTCCAGCTGCGCCAGCAAAAGCAGCACATACATGGTGCATGGTGTGTAATAAAGCCAGAGATAATTATCATTAAACACAAACATAACTAGAGGAGGGAAATTTGACAGAAGAATCTTTTTTATACTGAACATAACATTTCTACTAACCTCCATTATATTTCACAGTAACTTAATAACCAGATAGATCTATATGTAATGATCAACAGCAACTCTTAAAATGTGAAATGAGCTGCTGAGAGTGAAACTGTAAAAATTGGAAACATCCTAGTTTTTCTTTTTGCACCTAAAAAGTAGCCAGAAATCCTGATCTCTGTTAATCTATTTATATCACCATAGTTTAATGTTTATCTGGACTCTGTGGATGCTGCATTATTTAAGGGAAGTCAGTCACATGTTTGCACATTTCCACACATATTTGTGTCGTTACTGAACTGTTTGGTAATCTGATGGTTGTTGTTGTTTGATGTTACTTTTATTTTATGTTGTATTAATTTAGTTTTTTTCATCCTGAGAAGCTGTAAAATGATGGCTACATACACACATGGCTACATACTTATGTGTCTGTTTTCCTCCCAGTGACTCAGACAGGCTGACCAGTGGACGTCCAGCATCAGAAGCCTTGCTTGGTTAGCTCTTGGCAACGGGCAGCTCAGTTTGATAGGTGTCAATCATCTATCCTTGACCTTCACGTTCACCCATTTTTGGATTTTCCAGTAATGACGACACACGTCACGTTGCCAAGATGGCACCGGTGGGAACCGCTCTATGAGCTTCAATCAGCTTTTTAGAAACCTATGTGTGACGTCACGGAGGCTCTGTCCATCTTTTTCATACAGTCAATGCTTCTACGTTAAAACTTAGGCTTAAAGAGCAATTAAATGTGCATGACGCATCATATGCAGTGTAACAGCTGCCTTACAACAACAAAAGCTAATGACGTGTATAGAAACGGTATATGTAGGTTACCTGCTGTTGTATTTGACATTTATGAGACAATTTACAGTTTTGACTGACTGACTGCCTGCTGCCGCCGTACTTACTGCTGCAGGTGTATCTTCTGCTGCTCCTCAGATGGTGGTAATCGCCACAGGTTGTAAAATCAACTTAGAAGTAAATCCACTTTTAAAAAGGCAGAAGTTCTGAAAGCTGCTCGCAAATAAAAAGATGTTTCTGCACTTCCTGTTGTGGGTTTCCAAATATGAAATCTAACCACTTTTCTCGTAGGTCTTCTTCTTTCATAGGTTATATAAAGTGCCCACGTTTGCACAACAAAAAACACATTTTCTCCAATTGGACATAGTGATTACAATCTTATGTTTGTTGGCTATCCACAACAAAAATAATGGTTCAAAAACAACCAACCAACAACCAAAAACAAAGCAAAACAAAGCATGTGTCAGCAGTGCTGGCTGTAGCCAGTGTGCGGGAGGCGTTTCTGTTGACAAGTGAGCAGCGGCAGGTACTTCCTGGTGGGGGTGATTGTTAAAATTTTCAGGCTAGGGAGGGTGAGTCACCTCCGTGTGACGTCACACGAAGGTGTCAGGCGTTTGCTTTGCTCAAGCCAAACCCTTCTTCAGAAACTTATAAAGCTACAAAATGCATTTATGAAAAATAAAACTACTCTGGGGATTATTTTAAGGTACAATTAACACAAATAGAAGGTTAAAAACTCATATAAGTTAATTTTGCATAATATAGGCCCTTTAAAGCTGAAGCTGTGAACAGACTGATAAAGAAATGAAGATTAAGTAGGGCTTCCAACAAGAATTATGAAAATAAAGTTGTAAATACTGTAGATTTATTTTGCATCCTGCTTTAATTCCTGCTATAATCATTTTGCAAAGTGTTAAAAATAAATACTTTTTCAGACTCTGAAGTAAAGAAAAATAAACTAATTTTAAATGAGATTAATCTGAATTTAGTTAAATAATTACGATTGTTTAAAAGATAAAAGGAGGCAGAAATCATTATACCACAGTGTTTTTCCACTGTCGGTTGCTCGTCTACCCCTTTCTTAAAGGCTGCATAAATTCACACCCACTGTCGCTGGTATGTCTTGTCTCAGAGACTATTTCTGGTAACTGTGTTTCCTCCAGCGTCTATAGACTCAAGATAATTTGGCAAAATAATCTGCTGATGTATGAAAAAGCAGTGAGGTCTGCGGTCTGGTATGGGTGATGCTGAGTCACTTTATATAAAAAGAAAGCTTAGAGGCAGCAGCTTAACAGAAGGAAACCGAACCAAAATATTACAAAATGCCATTTGCAATACCATGCACCTTCCTATAGTAACCCACAGGTTTATTTGTGTACTATAGCAGTTCTGTATCATATGACCACTGTAGCACTCGCTGGCTCTCTCCTGTGCAGCCAAATCCTCTGTTTTTATTTTCTGTGTTTGTCTTGCTTTAGGGTTGTCAAGTGTTGCTGAGATTAATTAAAGAGAGCAATGAATCAGAGAAATAAAACATTAGTTTTTCAGGTTTAATGCTAAAACAAACAAAACCGCCCACTGCAGCACTGCAGGAGTGTGCTATCCTGCCAAGGTTTTCATCAGGTACCAACCAAGTTTAATACAAAAATAGGAGGGATAGAGATGTGCTACTGGTATAAATCCTTGATAAGTAATAAATAAAAATATGGCACCTATTTGCTTCTTACAAACATTCAATTAATTCAGCACAGAAGTATATAAAGATCAATTCTATAACATTAGAGGGATCTAAAAGGCTAGGATATTTAGAACTATGCTTCATGAGTGCAGAGGTCACCCAGTTATCTTCTCCATCCTTCTGCAGCTATAGACCAGGAATACCAGACGATGGTTGGAGAGATGGTGAGTATTGACTCACTTGCAGTTTGATCTTTCTAATTATGGTTAAAAGCTGCATGATTTCCTAGACAATGAACTGTGTATAAATGTAGGATGGCATTGCAGACGGTGGACAGCTAGCAAATAAGTGGTTTATTTTTAAGGATGTACTTAATCCTCTCCTCTCCTCTTCAGCTTTAATGCTGAACAAAAGCCTTGCCTTGAATGTAGAAGAAAACATAAACAGCTGTACCCTTCATCTACTGCCTGCTGATGATCTGAGCCTCTACATCACAGGGAACATGTATGCTTATGTGTTTGAACATTTCCAGTAACTGGAAAAAACCTAACAAGGATAGACATGATTAAACATTACTCTAACTTGACGATCAACTTTGCAAAAGTTTCTTCACAATTTGCATCCATTCAGTCTCAGTATAAAAAACATGCTGCTAATCTTTGCAAGATCTACTTTAAACCCATTTCACAAAGTTTCTCCAAATCCAGTTGATACATGGGATTAGAAAGGATGAAACTAACTGAAAATGATCCTTTACAGAGCACTGATAATGCTTTCACAACACTAATGCTGATTTCCAGCCTGGTACCAAAGTCCCTTATCACAGATGGTTACTTTTAGACCTTGTTATACTTTTACCAGCGTTGTGATCTTATTTAAGTACTGTCCAATTCTGTATGTCATGTTTGTCTCTCTACGTAACCTTGGATTGGCTGTATCTGAATACGGATAGTTACAGTTAGTGGAATTAGTGGCGCTGGATAGTTACATATAGCCACTTTTGGTGATACTTACAATTAGTGGATACTTACATTTAGTGACTCTAGCGCGTTATTTTTCTGTTTATTTTTGTCATTTTTACTGTTACAGTTAGTGGTGGATTTAGCCACTTTTAATGATACTTACAATTAGAATACTTTGAAGTAGGGTTTTTCTTATTTTTCTGTTTATTTTAGTGGTGGATAGCTACATTTAGCCACTCTTAATGATACTTATAATTATCTTCTTTATTTTTCTGTTTATTTTTGTAATTTCTTTCTGTTTCAATGTAAAGCACTTTTAGCTGTCCTGTACATGAAAGGCGCTATATAAATAAACTTGCCTTGCTTTGCCTTGCCTATCTGTGCCATCAAAGTGAGAAATAAACTTTACCTTAAAAGTTTTTTTTAACATTCATTTAGCAAAGAAAAATAATGAGCATTCAGCTCACAGTTCTACAACGGAGTATTAGAGCCACACTGAAAAAAAAATGTGGAGGATTTTTTTTCTCCCTTCTTAACTTTGATAATAAACTTGAAATGTCACGAATAGTCAAAATGAAAATAAAGAAACAGGGCGATCACATACTAAATAGGTCTACGTGTGAGCAGATTCTTGATGTGAAATTAAGTTCGTTTACACTATTACAGTTGTGAATAGATTCATGACTGTGGTAACAGTGTGCTAATTAACTTGATCAGGTATTGTTAGCTAAACACGTCAATCGTTTCTAATTTGATTTCTTTTACTTTATTCTCCAAATTGTTCTTTGACTGCATTCTCGTAATTTAGACTTCAATCTTTAAACTGTTTTTCGTCTTTATTCTCAACATTTCAAGTTTATACTCAAAGCGAAGAAGGAAGGAAAAAAATCCTCCACAGTTTTTTTTCCCAGTGTGGCCTTATACTCCTCCGTAAATACTCCTTTGTACAATTCACCTATAAAAACTAAAGAACAGGTTTAATTTTTTAGCTGTAGTCAAGAAGAAAACCTGAATCTTTTTACACATATGAGATAACAGCTAACCATCAGAGTTTTTAGCTCATAGTGACCTTTTATGGCTCTTTATTTTGCAGAGGAACACCACATCACTCTGCATATCACTTAAGATAATCAGCACAATCTACTTATCCTGTATGATTAAGGAAATACGTGTTGAAGCACGGCAAACAAGCTGCTCTGTGTGTTTAATCAACAACAACAACTTTTTTTTTCATATGCATAATGTTTACTTAATGAGCCTTCATGTCCACAGCAATCTCAGGAGCATCCTGCTTCTCCCAAATCAGAAGCAGCATTCAGTTTAGATCCTAAGCCACAGCTGCCATCCCTCATTTCAGTATTTAATCACATGCAAACTGGAAGTCAGCAGCTCATTGATAGGAGATGGACACTTTACAGAAATGTGATTTAAAATATTTTGTAGATAATCTGCATACTTCTTACATCCTAATCATATTTTACTGTAAGACTCTGACTTGTTTCCCATCTCCTCTGAGCAGAATGTGCAGAATCTATATTTCGGTTACTTGACTAAAGCAAAGCTGAAGCTGAAAATAAAGAAGTAGAACAGGAATGTAGCCAGCAGTGGAGTGGGAAGCAGTTTCCTTGGGAACGAGTCAGATTTTAATGACTTTTCTTCCAGCGCGTTGTGGGATGGCAGAATTTGTTTAATGTATGCAGCCACGGCGATGGACTAACTGCATCTCATGAATGAAGGGAGACTCTGGTGTTTAATTTCTAACTGAATGAATATCCATTGATGTTTAATTCCTTGACTGATCGACAGATAAAGGAGCTCTAAAATGTACTGATTATGTTAAAGAACAGGGATGTGAGTTGCCGTATGAATACTTATCTGAAATCAGCTTTGGTTGTCACTGTAAAACACTGGTGTTCTTCAGAGTCAGATTTCTATTTATTGGATTACGACTTCTTTTCTCTCTATTTACGGTCTCTGTATCAAGGTTGTTGTATAAGGTATATAAAACTGTTCAAAGCCGATGCTTTTTTAAACTCTAAAAGTCAGAGCTGGCAGTCTGAGAGACGAGGCTGAAACAAAGTTATTTTTATGTATGACGGACACACTTTCTTATACCATTTCATAATTCCTTTTACTTTTTTAAGCCAATGTAGGAACTGAGAAGAGTTGGTACAAAAGAAGTAAATCTGTGTGACAGCAATTATATATAAACTAGATACAACAGTGCAATGAAAATATTACAGATTTGTTTCAATTATTATGACCAGGAATTCCTTTTTTATTTAATTTTTATTTATTTATTTTTTATTTTTAAGACATGAACCTTGATGATGATGCTTCTTGTAACAGTTATTATTTTTATAAATAAATTGCTCTAACTACACTAAGATATCAGGAGGACTTTGTATACAAGGCACAGCATATTACACTGAGTCATGATTAATTTAATAAAAACTAAAGCAAGATTCAAAAGTTATGACTAAAAATCTGATATAACCCTTAATGCCTTCACACGATTTCAAGAGGTAAAGAACTTGATTTAAGCAACAAGTGTGATCACCTCCATGTCTTGTGAAGGCAAGACTGAAGTGAAAACATCATGTGGAAAGGAACAGCATCAAACACACAAACCAGTGTTGTAGCCTACCAACTATTGAGCACGGTGGTGGAGGGCTGATGATTTGGCCTTGGGCACCTTGCACTCCCTGAGTCTGTTTCCATCACCAGAAACAAAATCTGACTAGTGGTGATCATATAATTGTGATATTTGAGTCATTTAATTGTTATTGAATGTTTTAAAATTATGTACACAATGCGATGTAACTTCCTGGTATTTTCAAAACACCCAGTCTTTGGTGAACATGGTGGAACCAACAGCTTTAGCATCAGCTGGTAATATGACAGCAAATAAGCCTGTAAGTCTGCAGGTGCATGCTGTACTTTGTTTTGTACCTCGGCTTCCTGCTGCTGCACACAATCATGCTTTTTTCTGTGTTCTGCTCACGCTGAGACCACGTCGCTTCCACCTTTTAAAAATGAAGACAGGGAAAAGACACGTGAAATATTGTTACACATATTTAATACACATGTAAATAAATACAGAATTATGTTTACAGGTCTACATGCACAAACATAATGGTGTGAAGAACTGATGTGGTGTCGTAATCAGACAACTGCCTTTATCTAATAAAGGATTATGATCCCTACATGATCACTTCAATGATCCGATACCTCGAGAAATCAGGTAATGATCGTATTTAAGATGTGCATCTAAATGTACTCATTGATTTAACTATCAACTCCTTTTTATAGCAAAATATTTTAGTCAGTAGTGAATATGAGGCTATATGTCCAACTTGGATCAAAATGGGTCATATAAGCAGGAAACAGCAGCCAGTCAGGTATCTGAAAAAGTCCTGATTTTAGTATGATTTAAATACAGCAGTTTGATTCTGCTTGACTTCTCACAAACACCAGAAAGATAAATCACATTTCTCCTGTTTGGAAGTGTAAACACTGAATTCCTGTTCAACATAGAGCTCTTTTTAAAATTACCCTGCTAGTTTAAAAAGCTTTAAATAATTTGGGGCTAAAGTACATCTCGGACACACACACAAACACACACACAATATACCAATATTGTGAATTTTCCAGGCACCTTATATCATTGCTTTCTAACCCAAAATTAGGTCACCTCAGACTCCACATCAGGGGTGCCCAAACTTTTTGCCTCCAAGGGCTAAAGTGAAAATGAGCCAGTGAGTCACGGGCCAAACATCGCACCTTTAAAGCGTCTCTTGTCTGTACGCCACTGCCTGTGGTTCTCCATGTGGATGTGTTGAGTCCGAGAGCTTGAGGCTGCGTGTGCAAAGGCTCATGGGGGATCTTTCCAAGTTAATAAAACTATATAAAAGTGAGGAAAATATTGACTTTAATAAAAAATAAGCTGCACAAATGTGAAATACACCAAGGATTAAACTTTTAATTATAATAGGGTGTTTAATAGAAACACAATGAGTGAGGTGTTTATACCCATACAAACCTATAGACATTATTAGAGACTTAATGGAAATAAGTAAGATATATTATTATCATCCATCATTAAGTTTTGAAATGTCTTTTAATTAAGATCTGTAGGTTTCTAAATATAAACATTTACTAGTGAGGCAAGAGCACCCTTTGGGCTCACTTTGGACATCCATGCTCTACAAGATCTTTATGACAGATTAATGCAACATTGAAAGAAAATAAATCTTGTGACATTGCAGAAGCTTATCAAAACAATGCCACGGTAAATGCGTCCTGTAATCAAAGCTAAAGGCGGTCCAATGAAATACTAGAGTGCATAACCCTGTTTTGGTGGCGACTTTTTCTTTGGCCAGGCAGTGTATGTTCTCATCCAGTTGCTTGTAAATTGATTTGGTATAAAAAGCGCTTAATAAAAAAGGTTTGAGTTGATCTGAATAGTTAATTAATTATCTATAAAGTAGCCAAATGCATGTGACTGTAGTTCACCTCGTTCCTGTTGGGGGGGTTATGTATGATTAGAGGAACAAACTGTTACTTAACCTGCATCAAACAGAAAGTGAGTGAACATTTAATCATTATGGGCAGTTTATTGGTGAAACTCTGCCTCAGCCTACTGCAGGGTCAATAATTCTCAGTCACTTAATGGAATTAGCTCTTTTAGTAATCTATTACTTATGTTATTGCAATGAAAGGTTATTTTATTTACTGTGCTGCTATATTTAAGCTCTATCGACCTACACATTTATGTGGTATAATAATTGATAAGTTGTAGTTAATCACAAATGAAAACAACCGTATGTTTTATTTCATGTTCTCACATGTAAAACCTTACAATATAAAGTGTTCTTCTTTATTCATGACTGAATGCACTGCATGCTGCTCAAAAGAGGGCAGTTTATTGTAGCAACAGCAGTGACAAGGCACAATTACAATGGATTTAGTTCAAACTGAAGTCTATTTTAAGAGAAAGGAAGGTTGGGGGGGTGGAACCCATCAGGACAGCTCTGCATCAGTCAGATAGGTCATGCATGTTTAATCCTGTTCACCCAGCAGCCAGTCTGTCTGCCAGACAGTGAAATTACAAAGAGCAGCCAGTGAGGGAGTTCACCTGCTTCAGGCTGCTGCTTCATTCAGATCTGTTACCTCTGCTTTGTCCTGAAACTGCAACCTGGCTTCAGTTCATTCATTGTAACAGAGTATGCATGGCTTTTCTATTTACCTGTATATGTTGATGCCCAAGTGTGTAAGAATTACTCCCCTCTCACTGTGAGATAATGGCGCTTTTTCACTAGTACCTACTCTACCCGACCTTACACAACTTCACCCGGAAACAGAACATTTCTATTAGGATTTGTCGAACCGTGTAGTTACTTTGGCCGCAGGTGGGGTCGTGCGGGTAGCGTGACGTCCACAGGCTGGTGTCCATTGCTACTGCTAATAGTACTAATATACCACAGTATACAGTATACTACAGTAATGCTGTAATAGCTAGTATCATTGTGTGACACTGTACAACTAGAGGAAGGACATCAACCCCCACCCGGATTTACAATTTAGCTAAAATAAAACACGAAGAAAACTCTCAGAAAACTCTCAGAAAAAGCAGTAAACAGTTTCTTGCTGGGATGACTTATGTGAAGAGTAACAGCACTGCAGCAATGGAGCTTTTCCACTGTAGGCTAACTAACAGATTAGCATCTCTGTCATTTTATATAACAAGTAACATTAAATTATCCGACTTAAAGGGGAGGATAAAGTATTTGCTCATGAACTGATTAATGCACTCTTGTTTCCTCCAGGTTATTTCTTTTTCTTTTTTCAGGTATTTTTCCTGCCTCTTAGAGTATGTATGGACCTCTCCTCTTCTGCCCCCCATAATACACCTAAGTTTGTCCCCTTTCAGCTACCCTATTCAATGATGGCGATGCAACATGGCAGCCTTCTGTTGGGTGTGCCCCCACCAATGTATTTATAAAGAAGTCATTCTAAGCTACAAAAACACTTTCATTTGGATTAGACTTTGGTAATATACTGAAGAATATATTGCCTATATTTATTATCATAAAGTGCTTTAACATAAGTCAGCATGCATTATGTGCAGATTATATAACCCAGTCCCACCAATTCCAATTCTGTGTGATACACAAGGTTCTCAATCACAGCTCTTTACAACATACGAGCCAATGCGGGGTCAGATGCTGTGGTCCAGCAGAGCAGTCCTTCATCTTCACCAATACATTGGATTTACAGAGTTTCTCCTCCTTTGACTTCATGAGCCAGGATGGACACATTTCTGTCTGCTGACCAAAACAAAATGGTCGGAGTCTATCTGCATATTCAATTCTTATTGTAACTCTTTTGTAAGTGTTACCAGCGCCAGCCCTAGAGGTTAGCTGGGCGGTAGCAAGTAACACAAAGCTAAGAGTAGACTGTGTAGCATGTGTGGTGCAGCTTTGGCTGTGGATAATGCGGAGAAGATGTGTTAGTCAGGCCATAGCTTGTTTAATTCTGCTATGGCACGATTACATTTTTTAATTTAACACCACAGTTCTCCTTATTTTATCCAATCAGTGAACACGCGGAACTTTGGATGAGATCCACCAATTCACAGCTATGACAGCGATACATGAATTTTGCCAATAAATAAATAATAAAAAATTACACACTGCATGTTCGTAAATAATTTCAAAGCAGCATTATAGTTTTTATTTTAACCTAATATACAGTGGTAAAATGATTAAATTCTCAGTAAAGGAAACTTTGACAGTTTTACTGCATCTGTTTGGCAGATATACTGGGGAGATGCAGTATGTACCAGTCACATAAATACATTCACTAAGAGTTTCAGCCAACCCCCCCCTCTCTCTCGCTCTCTCACACACACACACACACACACACACACACACACACACACACACACACACACACACACACACACACACACACACACACTATAAGCCAGGGCCTGTTGGGAAACAGCTAGCGATGCCCGTCAGTGTTAGGTCGTACCGAGGCCACAGATGGGCAGAGGCAGACAAAAACAGGTTTTAATAGCATATTGATTCCACAGACCTCATCAAGCTCCTCTCCTCTGGTGCTTGTTTTCTCTCTAATTTGTTTGGAAAACGAGGAATAAGAGTGTGACTCATCCTAACAGGCAGCCTTTACTGTCTGGGAACAGAGAGCCATCACTCAGTCATCCAGCACCAAAACTTTTCATTCACCTAAAACTTCTGTTCAATCTCTCCTCTTGCTCCCTAAAGGCTAAAAATCTGTGTGGTAGCTATTTTATGTCACTAAAATCAATATAAAGTCTTCCAGAATTACTGTATTTCAGAGAAAGATGTCAAGTCGTACTTCTCTACAGATCAGCTTTCTCATCTCGGTATTAAGCAGCCTTACAAAAGCAGCTCTTTAAAAGTTCAGCTGTAATTAGGTCTAAGTCCTTTGAGCCAGAAAATTGTAATTTCATGATCCTCTTCCCGTTATCTGCATTCTTTTCTAACCCTCAAGGAAAGAGGCTTCTATACCTCACAATATTAAATCTTCTCAATTATATGGTTGGGCTGCTTGCTGCGAGTCTTAGAGAGAGACACTATTGTTTTGATGAAAAAGGTAATCAAGATACTGTCTCTCACTCGCAGCGTGAGCCTCCTGGCACATGCCAGTTGGGAAAGACAGAGATGGCTGATTAACTGTCTACCTGTCTGAGAGCGGCCAAGCAAACAGGAAAAGATAAGAGGTTTATTTGTGTGCAGAAACATACTTCATGTTTAAATGTAACTTAACAGTTTTGCTATGTTGTATGTTTTCTTTAGCTCTGACAGACTGAAGACAGAAGGACTTTGGCTAAATTTTAAATGTAAACAAACCTTCATGAAACCTTCATGAACAAACCTGCAAGCCACCTGAGGCTGATAATTTACTCTGTCCAGAACGAGTCAACTCTAGTTGATAATCCATTTAATAATAAACAGGATGAAATACACCCATGACCATAACAACATCACAAGTAGAACTCTTTTATACTACTACTCCATCCTTTTAATAACAGCGTTTATCAATGATCAGCAGCCAATATGGGTGAAAATTGATAAGCAGCATTGGCTCAGGTGGTCGAGTATGTTGTCCAATACTGGAAATTTGGCAGTTAAAGTCTCATTCACCCAGTCATTTGTCATTCACCCACTTTGCCTCCAATGTTGGCATCACAGGTAAGATAGTGGGACAACCGGAGCACATTGGCTGGCAGGTTTCCATTAGTTTGGTGCAGAGCAGCACATAGTTAAAAGTAATGAAACTCATTTCCACCTTAAAAAAAATTCCCTCCATCTAATCCATTTTCTCTACTGCTTATTCCAATGAAGGGTTGTAGGTAGCTGGAGCCTCTCTGAGAGGCAGGCAACACTCTGGACAGGTCGCCAGTCCTGGGTGTCTTAAAGCCCAGGAACATGGTTGAACAGTGGTTAGCGCTGTGGCCTCACAGCAAAAAGGTTGGTTCGAGCCTATAGGCTGGAAGGTTTGTCCAGTGGCCTTTCTGTGTGGAGTTTGCATGTTCTCCCCGTGTATGAGTGGTATGTAATATGGGTTTTCCATGTTGTAACAAAGAGACGAGACGAGATTTCTTTATTTTTTGTGTCCCGTCAGTGGAATTGAGAGGATGAACAAACATGCAAGCCTCAATCCAGAATGAATATATTTATGTTAACTTGAAGAAGAATACTTTAATTCTGAAATACTTGTTTCCAAATTATTAATTCCAAATTAAAAAACATCTTGTAACCCTACTCACTGTTGCTCTTGTGAAGGGGTGCCATCAAAACTATTCAGAAGCAGTATTAAGAATTTTAATAAGAAGAGAACAAGAGTTCTGTAGTGTTACTTTAAGAAGGTTGTGTCTTCTTACAACAGGACAAATATCCTAAATGGTTTGCTTTATATGCTGCACGGTGCGATGGTGGTTAGCCTTGCAGCCCCACAGTAAGAAGGTTGCTGGTTTGAGCCTGGACTCAGACAGTGGCCTTTGTGTGTGGAGTTTGCATGTTTTCTCTGTGTTAGCGTGGGTTCTAGCATGGGTCACCCTGGCTTCCTCCCACTGCCCAAAGACATGCATGTGAGGTTGATTGATCATTAGAAAATGTTCTTAGGAGTGAATGTGTGTGTGTGTGCGTGTGTGTGTGTGTGTCTGTGATGGACTGGCGACTTTGTCCAGGGTGTACCCCACCTCTCGCCCAGTGATTGCTGGGATAGGCTCCAGCTATCTGCGACCCTGAAATGGATTAAGTGGTATGGAAAGTGAATGATTTGCGTCATTAATCATCTGTCATATTGACCATTGATTGATTGATTTATTTAATTCATTTTCTAAACTGCTTAACCCAACTCAGGGTTTCGGGGGGGCTGGAGCATATCTCAGCTATTAGGGTACACCCTGGACAGGTGACTAGTCCATCACAATTATACTGATTAGTCAATTTTCATGTATACCTAAAAAATTAATTTCAACCTGCATTTGGGAAGGTCACGGTGGTAATTAGATTCCGGCTTTTTATACTTGGTTTTACAACATGTAAAACTTTCTCCAGTAAAACTAGTGAGCTTTTGATTGTGTCAGAACAAAAAGCATCAACTCAAAATATATACAACTAAGAAAAACCAACTTTTCTGTAGGAGCACTGCCATTAGAGAGAGATAAAGTGTGTTCCATCCCTTACCTGTAAGAAAAAGGCTGTTTGAATGGAAAAAAAGAGCAATAAAACAAGAATAAAAAAGACAAAAAGAAAATGAATCTTTTGATGTTAGATTCTGTTTGTCCAAGGTGAGCATTAAAATACCTTTTCTTCACTTAGAACAACACAGACTCCAACACAAATGATCCAAACTCTTTATGCTTTGAGTTTTTTATCTTCCTCCACAGAGAGAGGCAAAGTCTGAAAAACAGCTTCACAAAGGGCTATTTCCTCACAATCCCCACTGTGGGTCAGTTAAATATGGTTCCTCTTGTTTTGGTTTTACAAAACAGCTCTTCTTGTTCTCTCCTAACATCTTTGTCACTTTGGGCTCAGATGGAAACAGGGCTTTGGCAATTATGGCGTATAACATTGTGACCCGTCCTTGGTATCCTGTCATAATTTTAACCTGGCAACACTTAACACGAGCAAAACTCAGTCACAAATATCTTTGTATTATTATGAGGTGATACTCTTTTTATACATCAGAAATGGTGGACATACTTCCGCAGAGAATCCATCTGAGTCATCAATGCAGCAGAATGGACTGAATGGACAGACTGAAGAGGAGACACCTGCACCACTATAAGGCTCTCTGCCACCAATCACTGATGGCTCACTCCTGCTGAGTGCCAATTGGTGAGGGAGAGGGCTGGTTAGGCCTTCTCACCACTAAAATGAGATATTATTAGACGTTTACTACAAACATGTTAATGCAGGTTAAATACACCTATAACTTTCATAACAATATTCATTATGTGCAGTAAAATGATGACAATCTTGGTGTTTAGGGGAATTATCTGGTATATTATACAAGACTTATTTGTACATTGCTAGTTATAAATGTCTCTTGAATTGATACATTGGGTGTTAGAAATGTCTGTGGAGATTTACAGCTTACGGAGAAGGTGCTGTATAAAGAGAAAGAAATGGCCAACCAATCAGGCAGCTGAAACCTAATCGATCAGTAATCTCTGTAAGCCTGTATTATGGATATCAAAGCAGCCCATTAAAGTCAGCATGCAGACATCCATCCAGCCATAGACAGAAAGTCAATCGCTATAGCACAGTAGTGACAACTCATGCCACTAATGTCAATAATGCTTTAGGTCTGCACGGACTCACTGTGATCAACTGCCCCACATATCACCCCTTTAGAGTCCTCTATTTGCATGTGGGGCTGCGTTTAGTGGAGGTTTGGCAGCAGTTTCTGTCTGTCATGTCTTACTTTGTGTTTAATGAATTCCTGTTCAAATGAAGCTGCTTTTGAAGTTAATAACATTTTCTGTTCCATGACCCAGTTTTTAAAGTGAAATTCTCACATGAGTCCAGCAATCAATGAGCTGTCAACTTGAGCTGCTCATTTAAATATTATATTTTAACACATTGGTCTTACAATATTGTTTCCTGCTTTCAAAAACAGGACAGGAAATCAACAAATACTTGAAAACTAATAGATGCTTTAAGTTTTAGGAAGGTTTCAGGGGATTGTTTGCATGTGAGGTGATCCCAAAGTACCAATCCATGAAATATGTTGGCTCAAGGTAATTTATAAGGTAATGAAAAATATAAGTAACATGCAGAATGAAAAGGACAACAGTGTAGAGAGAAAACACTTGGTCCTTAATGGGCAGTTTCCCATCAGTGCTTCAGTAAATGTATGTAATTACTTTGGAGGAGATTTCCCCTGAGTATTATCCTGTAATAAAGCTTAAAACCTTGATGATCCGTCATCATCATCATCATCAAAGTTATAGCCTAATCTGAGAAGTTTCCCTGGAGTTAGCTAGGTTGAAGTCAATTCCATAGGTAGAGCCTTAAAGCTAATGACTAAAGATGCATGACATGTTGGAAAAGGATTTAAAATTCTAGTTTGAAATTTAGACCCAAGGACATGCTTGGAATAAATATATCTGTAAACCTGTTTAATCTCTGGGCAGTTTACAAAAATGCATTTAATCCAAATTAAAAACATTAAGCTTATTTTTTATCTTAAATAATTTATTCAGATTAGATTAGAACATAAAAATGTATTAAAGTAATACCACTAAGCTTTGGGTTGATTGTTGACAGCTAGTTCAGCATCCTTTTGCATCCTGCCTCTTCTCTGAGCTCTCTCCAGCTAGGAAAAGTCAGTTTGCTGTGGACTATTGTTTTTTTATTTGTTAAAAGGATCCCAATTAGTTGCTACAAGGTAGCAGCTAGTCTTCCTGGAGTCTCTCAAAAACAACATTACATAGATTATTCAGAATTAATCTGACATACACTATTCATTAGTCATATTCTATCACAAACAAAGAGCTATGACCTCCCTGAGAGCTAACATTTAGTTCTTAGAGCAACTTTACATTCTATTGCAGATTCAATATGTCTGTGTGGTCTTCTCTCAGTAAGACTTTCACATTGGTAATGCTTTTCATTCATAAGATACTGCTTGAGACAGAAACCATACAAACAGACATGTAACACAGAATGATCTTTTTTTAAATTCATGTTCATTTGATACCAATATGTTTTCTAAATTTTTTTTAAAAATTTGTTTTGCTGTTTAATTGTTTCTTTAGCGTACAAAGTAATTTATCCCACACAGAGGAGGCTCTAAACATAACATGTTTCCTGCACCACACAGGTTCTGAAAACAGGAGCTGCAACATGAGGGACGCCTTGTCGTATGGCTGTGAAAACTACTTCTGCATGAGGTTGCACTATGAAGAATATTTAGCTTTACTGTGGTGAATAAACAATGAAAGAAAACCTATAGAGGGATGGATTTTCTATCCTCTTTCTGAACACTTTGGTGTTTGTCCTAAAAGAACAGGGACATGCTAAACATGCAACTTTGTTTTGCACATGACCACATAACATTTATTGTAGTATGTGTCATATATTAAACACCTTATAATGCTTCTAATGGGAGAGTTCTTTCCTTTTAGGTAACACATTTAGACGATCTCTTTCCTTATACTTCCTCTGATGGGTTTCCTAATTACCGTAGTGATGGTGTTGTAGCAGAATATGGCTGTAAAAAACATGTTTGCATTTATAATTAGCATTGCAATGCTTAAGCTGCATTTCAACAGCTTAAGCTTTAAGTTTGCTAACCAGGCAGATAAGGGTATGTAGTTTGTGTGGCTTTGTTTAGTGTAAATAAATAAATAAATTTTAACAAAGCAGCTTTCTTAACCAGAAATAGCACCAATGACACTGTAATGATGAAACCTTTCCTGTCTTATACCCCAGCTCTCTCAAGAAATATGGTTTAACTTAATAATTGTCCTTTTAAAACCTTTGCTATTATGGATCCGTTTATTTAAACGTGTCGAGTTGCCCAGCGGCTGTAAAAGCTGCTTGCACAACGGCATTTACATGTTTATAGATATCAATGGCACAAAGTCAATCAAAAGATCAAAAGAAAGTGGAGGACAGATATAGAGCAAGAGCACAAAGTACATAAAGATAATAAAGATAAAGATGTGTGTGTGTGTGTGTGTGTGTGTGTGGTGGTGGGGGGGGGTGCTACTCAATTCAAGTAATATGACTCACTCACGGATGGCTTTTGTTGAAGGGGATGTGGGTGATTCAGCAACTCAAGATGAAAGTAGGTCCAGCTGGGAGATGTTTCCTCGTGTTCATCATTATCTCACCGGAGGCAACAGGAGTGTGAATGTGGAAAAACAGCTGAGGAATACAGATGGATGGATTCCCATTATGCATCATTAAACATCCTGTGGGCCAAAAATCTGCTAATGTTTGCATGGAATAATTAGACTAAGTATTTTTACTGTGTGTTACCATCGTTGCCTTTGTTCATATTTACTGTTCAGAGCCATTAGCAACCTGTTTTCTTTCTGATGCACTCTGTAAAAATGGGTTGCACCGTTTGCTTTCTTTTTGTGATACTCACATGGTTCTAGTTTACCTGAGTTTTTTTTTAACTGAAAATCTTGTCAGCATTTAAGCGTTCTTGGCGTTCTTCATCCTCAATCATCCTGCTCCTACACTGTACACTGCTGTACATATTCACTGTGGAGAATTGTTAACCATAAATATATCTTACATACCTAAGAAATAGATAAAAATGTGAGTGTGTTAAAAATGAATCCAATAAACCAATAACTTGTGACAATCGGTTTATACAGTTGTTACCAATTGAATGAGTTGTCATGTATTTTTCTGATTTTTGGGAATAATTGGGACATTTTTTTCTGATTTGAATGTAACATTAAAAATGCATCAGCAGAAAAAGTCTTAGATCACTTTTTTTTTCTTGTATCAAACATTCAAACAGCTGCTGGTATTAAATTCTTTCTGAAGTTTGATGTCTTCACTCAGATTTCATCACTGCTCTAAAATGCATTTCCTCAATAAGATATTGGAGATTTGATTGAAATTCTGGTGAAGTGCATACATGTGGACAATGACGTGGGTGAAGAGAAAGGAAAACGAGGGGGAGGAGTAGTCTATATCAGGCCGACAGTGAGATAGAAATTTGTGCCCAAATTGAAACTGAATTGAAAAGATGATGGAGTGTGTGAAGCTGATCACGTGTAAAGCAGTGGTAGATCCAGCTGACTGCACCAAGCTACAGATGTTGCTCCACTTTGCACATCTGAGTCCGGGGATTTATTCTGTTTGAATGCATTCACAACCTCATCCAAGTCTTTTGTTGCGTCTGAATCATGCAATTCTGTTTATTCTTAGTCAAAGATGTAAAGCTAAAAGCTTCTTTCCTGTCCATGGCATGCTTTACATTATCATAACTTTAAAAAGCTGCATCTGTGGAAGTTGATTGGATGAAAATACTAAGCTTTTGTTGCGGTTCTTGAGTAAATTCTTGGAAGATAACTGAACTGTAATGAATTAATGTAGCAGCCCATCTTTTGCAGAACTTTCTATGACTGAAAAAGTGAATGTGTTACTCAGAGTTACAGCTTTAGAGTTTTATCTACTGAGGAGTGTGTTGCTTTTTTCTTGTTGTCTTCTGTTTTGATATCCAAAAAGCAGAGTCTTGCATTTACTATTCTGGATGCAATTTAAAGGGAACATAACCTGGATCATATCCTGCCTTTTGCACAACAGACTGATGCTCCCCCACACACCCTCTCACACTTTTAGCTCATCCCCTGCAGAGGACTGTCCTGATTTGAGCTTCCTGTGTGAACAGACTGCAGAAAAAGTCGGCTTACAGTTGTAAATACATTCTACTGAACATTTCCTGTGCTTATGTGTAAAAAATCTGGCTTAAATGTCTCATATAAACCTTTACTATCTATAATAATTACTGGTTGACACCAATTACCCAGCAAAACAAACTAATTGTAATTTTGACCATAATAAAAACGTGGATAAGGGACTTGTGGCCCAAAGTATCTATATGACAAACTCACCAAGATTCATGCAAATATACAGGATTATCAGGGAGTCAGACAGTGCTGTGACAAGCATTGGTTCACAGATGGGTCACTCTGGACCACTCTATTACCCTACTTTATTTGTTTAAATGTTAAATTGTAGGTCACGATAGTGCAAAAATGGGTCTATTTGGACTCACAAGTTTAAAGGGAAACATCTCTTTGCAGAGGAAAATTATTATTGCTTTCATTCCAGTTTATTAGACACAAGTTCACTTCTCTAACTGGGAGGTCACCACTTCCCCATTACACTCCTTACTGCATTAATGAACAAATAAGCTTGAGTGTATTAAAACATGCTGTCTTAATCATGTTTATGCATGAGAGATTACCCTGCCATACTGCATGACACATTTGGTTACTTCTGGTGGAATCTTTGCCAGTGTCGCTCACAGGATAACACATTTACATATTGTCGCCTCTGTGGACTACCCAGACAGAGATTTGTTTGTGTGGTATGATTTTAAACATCACAACTGCATGAGGAAGCCAATAAGCAAAATTAGACCAGATTTGCCAGTGTTGCTGATGTAAGGAGATGTTAAGAAGATGACATGGTAGAAAGAGATCAGTTTTGCAAATTCAGTTCATTGTCAAAATCCCAGCACTCAGCCTCTGGTATCTTAGCTTTGGTTGGGATGAAATACATCCCAGCACTGTCAGTCATCTTCCTGACTCTGTCTCTTCCTGTTATAGAAACAACTTAGTGTCTGCATATTAATTTAGTCTCCAATACGTTCTTGTTAAAATTGGAGGTGGTGCACTAAAAGTTACCTTTTCAATAACCTAAATCTGTTTTAGGTTGGATAAAGAGCTCATTTGAACACCTGTCCAATCCATCCCAGCAAAACCATAAAGGCATTTCAAACTGCATCCTCTAAGCTATGTCACATCAAATATATATGATGATAGAAAAGAGCATAGAGGGGAAAAGCTGGAGAGATTTCCTTTGTCCAGGCTGTTCTATCCATTAGTATGGGCTGCATGTCAGCTTTAATCTGGCAAACACACCTAAGGTAGAGGCCATGTGTCCCACAGGTATCAGCAAAACTGGGCAAGAGCTTCAAGGGAACATATCTAAATTAGCATGTTCTGGTTTAAAATGAGCCATTTCCATCCATGTGTGCAGAGAGATGCACAATAATAAAACCCTCTACCCAGCCTTGGCAGACTTATGGAAAATCCACCCAATTGAAGAAACAACTACAGAACCAACAAGTAACCCACCTGCAGGAAGACTCCAGTGCTCTTGTCTATGTTGTTGAGACACGGGGATGCAGGGATGGCAATGTGAAGCAGGTAGTAGTGAATAAATGAAATGTCAAACTAATATTTATTGCATAAAGATTGAGTTCCCCTGTATCTCTCAGATCCACTGGGGACAGATGCATCATTTTGGAGAGCTCATAAGTCTTTCATGGACACTTCTTAGCCCTGAAAACATGCAGACAAACAACTTGTCTGTGTGCTAAAGGGGACTGCTACCAATTCCTGTTTAAGGTCACCATTAATGTTGCTTCTGAGGGTTGTGGAGATGGGGACGAATGGTTGATATTTCCTTAAAAAACAAACTATCTTTGTGGATGCAAAGGAAAAGCATTTCCTCCAGCAGCCAGCGAGAAATCAGATTTTCTTCTTTCCACAGGGGCGAATCTAATTGATTCTGTCTGGTGATGCCACTGTGCTCTAAGCACAACAATGAGAATGGCATCTGAGTGGGTGTGGAGTTAATGACATTCTGTCACTGCTGATATGGTGTAGTCCCAACCAAGAACTCCTCTCCCCTTTCAGATAGGTAAGCAATACAGGAGGAATACGAGGGACATCCCTCTGTCACAGCAAATCGGTTTTCTTTTTAAGCTTTTTAAGTCCTAAACACAAACCCATTTGGTAAATACTTCCTTTTTTCAAATATGAATGTTTTTTCTTTCCATTTCTTCTCAATAAAAGACATTTTAATCAAATTGTTATAAAGATTAGCCACAGGTTATCTGTGGTAATGGTAAAATAAATAAGCCTTTCTACCTTTGCACTTGTATCTGCAAAGTCAGGATTTAATGGTACTGTATTCAGCCCATTGCAGACGTGTTACCTTTAAAACAGGCTTCAAACATTTCTGAAATCCATGTGAAAAAATGTCTTGCTGGTTTGGAGGCTACTAAAAATAAATTTGTCACACCTTTACATCACCAATCTGAACCACTGATCTAAGGAAGGATGGATCCATGTTTACACCTTATTTCTGAATCTCATCTGAATGTGGAGCTGAAATTGAGACTCTTTAGACCAGAAAACATTTTCTATCTGATCGGTTGGCAACCTGTCCATGGCGTACCCTGCATCCGGACTACTTACTGATGTGAGCCTGAATTAGACTAAGAGGTAGAAGATGAATGGATGGATGGGTGGATGGATGGATATATTGTTGAACTGCTGGCCCATGTTCCAGGTAAGGTTCATTATATATATACAAACTATTTTATCTCTACACACATGCAATGATATTTTTTCTAACTATATTTTACTTTGTATTTTCGGATGTATTATATCAAATAATATTTTTATATTA
>JBAMHV010000006.1:24409449-24420078 GCA_037177535.1 Pseudomugil gertrudae | reverse complement strand
CTCATTCATAGTCTCTTCATGGAATTATTTATATTTTCAATTTGCATTTATAAATCAAGAAAGACACCTTGATTAAATGTGCACATGTGCACAAAAACATATCAAATTACTTTGCTGTAGCTCTTTAAAATATTTGTTGGCTTCTTCCACCAACACCTCTAATTCCATTCAATCAAACTTATAGTTTCGCCTGCGTTTATGTGAAGACGCCATGACACACGCTAAATCCTCATTTAAATAGGCGTGTCTCCGACACTTTGCACGCACTCTCATTTGCGTCAGCAATCTTAGTAGATCACGTACTAACCACGGTCCCGCCTTACACGCTAAATTCTAGACTCCACACGCTAATTAGTACACGCTAATTGAGATCTTAGTAGATTTGGCCCTATACCTTTAAAACATTAGAAAACATGATGCATAGTATCAAATTTAAAATGAAGACAGGTCCTTCCTGTTGTTGTTCAGCCTCTCCTCTCTCTCTAACTGCAGCTGCACACCTGTTCCTGCCAACATAAATCCAGTTCACATCCTCATGCCAGTTGCCAGTTTTTCCTGCCCAATTCCCTCCCTCATAAATCTTTATGAATAAAACCGCTGACCATTTGAACTGTTTGTCAGTTTCTAAATCACAACAGAACATTCGATAAAAACTAAAATCATTTTAGTTTAAAAGAAACATGTAGATTTGATCTTTAGCCTGGATTTAAATCAGCGTTGCAGCTGATTTGAGGCTCAGGAGTTGGTTGGAAAAGTAAAATACTTTATGACAATCAAGTTGACAGATTGGTTTTCCTGTGACCTGGAACAAAACAAACATCACAGATTCACCTCTTTTTCATGAGATACATGCAACACAGAGGATGTCTGCACAACAGGAAGTAACAATACCGTCATGAGAGCATACTAAAATGATGGGGAGAAACATCCAAACCAAACACAGTTGTTAAAATAGCTCACTGAATTCACACCATATTTACTGGACTAGTGAGATGTTCTCTCTTCCTATGAAAAACCATGTTGGGCTTCATTTCTTTCTGGATCCCCCTAACTAAACAAAGAGGGAATTAGAGGCACATAGCCATGCCAACCAGAGAGATTTTACTGCTCTGCATAATGTGGTATTACCAGCATCATGTTTGGGTTGCCACCCTGACTCTAAAATATGTCTAATATTCGTTAATTAAACATTCAGGTGATAATTTTTCATTTGTTGGTCTTTATTTAATGCTGGTTAGTACATTGAAGGTCATACAGTATTTCAGTGTTGCTATAGTGTCTATGCTCATTGCACATCAATGGAACAGAAAAGGAAAGGAAAATATCAAATCTCACACAATATGGTTATCCCACTAATGGAGGACATTTTTAGATATGGTTGTAGTGGCCACCAGCAGGTGAATTTATTATCCAGTTCTGTTTCCTGTTCTGATAAACATACCATGGAAATTTAGCAGTATTAAAGGTTTTAAACAGTTTAAAAGGGAAATGATTTCCTTCTGTTGTGATTTGGTCCACTTCGGAGCCATTTTGGATCAGTCTGCAGGTTGACTGTTGTACCTGTGGGAGAAGCAGCTGTTGTTCTGTCAACATAAGCCTGCATTCAGGTCATGTGGATCAAGGTTTGATCAGAAAAGCATTAGCAGTGTTACTCATTTTACTAACCAGTAGTTACAGAGCTGCAGCGGATTTTAACATACCTGCTCCAGTGTGGTACTGGATGAGAAGCAGGATGTTGGATTGTTTTCTGGGAGGGCAGGCAGGGAGAAGGTAGACCTATTGTTGGTTCCAAAGCTGCCGCCATGATCCAAGCTGCAGAGAGCAGCCTAAAGTACCGGTGTCGGTATCTACGTGTTACATGGGTTTTGTGGTGAAAGGGGCATCACCAGACTGGAGCCGGAAGGTGAGCGACACGATTTTACCAGGTTGGTGGGTGAGAAAGGCAGAAACACCACACAGAAATGATCCCCATCCAGCTGTCAGTCTGGCTGAGACTGACCAATAGCAGCATGAGCCCGCCTCCTGCACAGGTTTCACTTCGAGAGCAAAAAATTCAAATGAGAGCAAAAGTTTTAAGAGTGAAAAAAAAAATGTGTGGAGAGAAAAGAAATTACATTTAAAGTAAAATTTTCACCCTGACAGCAATGAAAATATATATTTGAGAATAAAAATGTTTTTGAAATACTTTTTTGAAGAAATATGTATTTTTTACAATTTGAAATCATAATAATTATCTCAAAACTTTTTTTGCTCTCAAATAAAATTTTTTTTTGCTATCAATATGAAAAGAATTACTATCAAATATATATTTTTTCTTACAAAACTTTTTCCCTCTTGGATTGTCTCTTTTCTTGCATTCAATAAAAAAAAAACAAACAAATATAGCTCCATATTTGAGAACTTATCCTGTTATTTTCCTGGTTTCACATTTTCTGTTTCAAGTGGATTCAAGCAGCCTTTTGTCTCTTTACTTCTGTGAATCTCTACCCATCAATAAGTTGTTTACTCATAATCTTGCTGTTATCTCCCAGGGAGGGAAAACCTTCTACCACCAGCCAAGCTCTGTTCCTAATGGACCTTTCTTGCCAACAACACTTGCCTGTGGACTCACTGTTTGTTCTTTTCTCCAGCAGTCTTCATTCCCTCTTCAGTCTGTTTTTGGGTCTTATCTCAAAAGAAAAAAAAGCATGATGCAGGAAAACCTGGAAATGTGCACCTGAAGATTAAAAGAAAAGCAAAACAGCTACTAATACGACCTAGTATCTGACAAGTTGGCAACAACTATGACTAGATGAGGCACATCGTATCTGGATCTATGCTAGAGATCAGAAATTGTAAGGCAGAAATAATTTTAATGACAAAAAAAGATGCATCAAACTGTAATGAATTGGAATAAATGTACATTTCTGTCACATGAACTAAAGGCAGAGCTGGGTCTTCCAATCACAGCTATTTATAAGAACCAAAGAGTTTGATTTGGAATTGTCTAATCAGAGCCTTTTGGCTCTCACTGAACTCCCTCCTGCATTTTAACTCACAAACATTGCATACTTTTGGCAAGCTTTCACTCACATCTCATAAGTTTCTGTGTGATTTTCACTAAAACCCTTTCTGAATATATTCAGCACATAATAAGCAGCTTTCTTGCTGCATGCTATTCCAGGCAGCCTAAGCAGATAAAGGAAATAAAACATCCTCAGATAGCATCAAAAGGCACAAATGATGGCATTTACCCTGAGTATTTATTCCTTAAAATAACACATTCAGATTTTAACCTAATGAATTTTTTAGAATCTGCTGGAAAGTGAAGCTGTGCTTCCAACACCGGGGTTATGTTCAGACAAACACTAAAGCTTATTAATTGCAAGTGTGTGAAGAGACAGTTCTTTCACTCTTTGGGGGTTTCTTCTCTTTTTTTTACCAGTTACCATTATCTTCCTCTCCACTTCTTTTTACTTTTTATGGTTTTCATGGTCTTTTACACGCTGATAAACATTTTACAACCCCATCCATCCCTTTACCTTTAATAGCCCTTTTTTGTCACTTACATTTTCTCACTTAAAATCTCTAACATCCTATTTTATAAAAAGCAAAGTTCAGCAGTGTGTTGACCTTCTTCTTTGACTGGAAACATCAGGGAGTCACCTGAAGCCCCGCTGTGGATGTCTACCCTTGACAAAGCTCTTTCTGAATAGCTGTCAGCTATGACAGTGTCCCAAGAGATTTGTGTAAATTGTATAAAAAATGGGGGGAGAATCTATTTAGTCATGTTATTCTGACATATAAAATAAAGTGTGCTTTCACTCTTCTTTCCTCCTTCACTTCACACCACTGTAATCACATCAAATGGGTCTTGATTATTATGGCAGAGAAAGCTGGCTGACTCAGGACAGAGTGCAGACAGAGAAGGATCACGATGAATACAGATGCAAACTGGAGTGTCGGCTGTCAGCTCTGAGAGGCTGTGAAGTTCAGTACAGCATTAAACAAATTATTAACCCTACATCCATCCAACTGGGGTCTACTTATTTGACATGAGCAAAAAAATTGCACCAACTTCAAATATTAATATACGAGTAGCAACAGGTTGACCTGCAAATGAACGAGACATCAAAAGAACAACCTGAATAAATTAACTGAGAAAGAGGAAAAAGGGGAATGCTTCCACACAGGTGCAGTGTTAGTGTACGGTTAGACATGGATGCATAAAAGGATGCAGAGACACACTGGAATCTCTCAAGTGAATTTTAATGAGCGCTAGATAGAGCATAAGTGGCAAGGAGCTTTAGTCACTTTAACTGGCTTTTGTTGAATAATCATTCATCCTTAAATTTCAACTCTAAAAAAGCACAGATGCTGTGACAAAATGTAAATCCAAAACAAAATACAGTGATTTTTATGCTTTCAAACCCTTTTACATCCCTTTTTATCCACAGTGAAGCATATAAAGCATATTTAACATTGAAAGTGAGATGTTACCCATTATTCTACTTTGTGGCAGCAATATACCTGAAAAAAATCCAGATGTTATTATAACAATAAGAGTGTAGAGAAGTAAGAGCAGCTGGAGCTCATGGAGAGCTCTGGAGAACTCATGTACAGCAAATCATACAAAGAATGTTCAGACTGGGTTCAAGTCCTGGATTTTTACTTTTTCATTTCAAGATTATGATGTTTCTGACTCTTTTAGCAAGAAAAAAACCTGCCAGTGATGGAGAGCTCTGCAGAGGCCTGCTAACGAGCCATTCATTTGGGTTGAAAGTTGCCACACAGTAGATCTTGAGGACCAGACCTGGGCATTCCTGCTCCAGGAGGTATATATGAAAATTTATTATTAATTTATCAGCAAATTCAGTGCTTGCCAGGATTTCTGACAGCATGTTGATCTGTCAATCACTAATCCGAGTGAAAACGTTAAAGTAAAACTGCAATGGTGCTCAAAATAAAATAAAAACAAGGATGGCCAAAGTAGAACTGGTAAAATTCCATCAATATTTAGGTCAGGGGTGTCAAACTCCAGTCCTCAAGTGGCCGGTGTCCAGCAGGTTTTCTGTTTCCCTGCATTAACACACCTGATGCAAAACAAACGGATCCAAAAGGTTCTTGTCAACCTAATCATTTATTTTGGTCCGGTGTGTTGGAGCATGGAGACAACAAAGACCTGCTGGATACTGGCTCAGGAGGACTGGAGTTTGTCACCTGATTTAGGGGAATATATTTCACTGGGGCTTTTGTCTATGAAGATCCATGTGTTTTATGGTCTGTGAGTTTTTCTTTGTGTTTTGTTGGATTTTTGTTCTGATTTCTCTTTTGTTTTATTTTTGTAGTTTGTCCCTGTTTATTTCCTGTTCTAGTCAGTTCTTTAGATTCTGTTCTTGGTTGTCTTGTTTTATTTTGAAAGTGTTTTACATTCTATTTACTTCCTGTTTTTTACACGCCTCTTTTTTCTTTGCTCATTTGCTTCACATGTTCCTGAGTTATTGGTTTTATTTTGTTCTCTGACAGTGTCATCATTGTGTCCTTTGTATGAATTAGTCTGTTAGTTCTGGTTGTCCAGCCTTGCTCCTCTGTGCATCATGAACACCTGTACCTCCTGCTTCTTTACCCTGCCTTTGGGTCTTATCCTCTACACGCTTACATTGTTTCTTCTGTGGGAAGAGACTAGCTAATAGCAACAGGAAGCCAGCATATCTCCAGCTGCATGCTATCCTGTTTGTTCACCACCTGACGTTTTTCAGGAGGAAATTTGTTCCTCTACATACATGGTGTCTTTAGTCATGGTGGAGCCTAAAATACATTTACAACTCCTGAATACCAGCTCCAGATCTGTACTGGCAGAAACAGGGGAGGACGAGAACAGTGAAAAAACTCAAATCTCAAAAACCAGATGATGCTGGTTCCCAAAACTCAGCTAAAATGGGCCAGACATTTTTTAATAAGTTGTGTTTACAATAGTTCTTTTATTCAGTTACAAATGTGTGTAATCTGGGCACAGCGTTGTTTATTTCTGTGTACAACCAAAGCTACAGAAACAGTTACAGACCACAGGAGGTGCATTGCTGTGAAACATTGAGGAACTAACGCCTAGGATGGAGAGATCACATCAACAACACATTGCTGAGGGTTCACCCTTACTCCATCATGATAGACAAGGAGAGCTCCCTCCCACAATAACATAGTCCCGTCAAGTGGGCACAAGAGGCAACTGAATAATTTAATAACTGTTACATTAATGTGAGTTGTGCAGTATTAACACTCACCAGATCTAAAGCTTTTTGAAAACTGTGGAGGATTTATGATAGCCACGTTAGCGCTGTCCGTTCACCGAGAGCAAAGCCTCAAATGAGGTGCCATCTCTTATAAGGGAGGTGTTTTGAGGGACTATGGGTACTTTGATGCCCTGGCACTGACCCCCTCGGCGGTAGTTTCTCATATGATTTGACACTTATCTGTGAATACAGACATCTCCGTGACAGTAACTGGAAAAATAACATCTTGTGGAAATACAGAGGTTTGCTCACAAAGGAAAATGGTCCTCGAATACACACAATTGCTACAAGCAATTTATTTCTGTGCTGCAGTTTCATGTGGTTTTGACAGGCAGGTCAGAGCTGATCTGCTGTGTACTTAGAATTCAGATATTTTGCTACAAAGCTGCATTTTCAGTCTTTTCCTTCCTCTGGTGATGAAAATACTTCTAATACGTAGAGCCTGCTGACCTCCAATTTTTCTCTCTGAAACTAAATCATTAGTGTTATCCAACTCTGGCAAAGTTTCCATCAGCAGCATTTTACACTCATACTTTAGGTGGCACAAAATATCACTGACATATAACTTTTCTGGATAAAACTCTATCATAAAACCTCGTCATTTTTAGTGTAAAGAAGCAGACAACATAAGAATGCATAGTGATCAAACAGACACGAGATACGGGTGAATGAATATAATCAGCTCATACGGGACACAAAGAGGTTATTTAAAACTACTCATTATCATCTATTGTTGGTAAAACTTTTTTAAAATAGCTTTTTTTTATTTATATTCATATTTATGTTGTTGGTTTTGCAGTATAATATCATCAGAAGATCGGTTCCAGCCATTTCCTGTGTATTGATGGTGTCTAAGTGTCAGGATGAAGCGTTTAGAGTTGTGAGAAAGCAGCTGTTTCCATCTACAATATTACATTTTGTTTATACTGAAAGCTCAGCACAGACCAAAACAAATAAGCATTCATCATTCTTCTTTTCACACAAAAGATGTCTGATCAATGGCGTCCTATAAAAGAAAACATGGGTTGCAGCTCATCTCTTTGACCAGGATGCACACCTGGACCATTCTAAATGGAGATCAGATATCTCCTGATGTAGCCGGCCTTGTTTACCCTCATTTGTTTTCCATTTTTCTTTCTGTTTTTGTCCTATTTGCACCTGGTTTTTAAAGAGGAGGATGAAAAGGGGAATGAAATAAGGACATTTATCCACAGTGGCACACCTGTTGTGAGAGCACGGCTCATCTTAGATTCCCTCAGATTTCTCTGCAGGTTCTGCACATGGCAACAGCTTTAACTTTTAGTAAACTTTTTATAGCAGATTTTACTTTTCCCCCCTGACTTAATAGGTATACAGGTTTATAGGCACAGTGTACAACTGGGAAGAAAACCTCTGTTGTTTGTATTTGTCAGATTTTCATCATTTCCTATAAAGCCTTTTGCCAGACACTGTATCAAAACCCAGGAGGTTCAACACTTCTGCCAAGCAGAAAATGAAATTCACTTTCCACATCAACCCCAGCACCATAAATCCTCCCACTGTGAGGGAGCTTCGCCCGACCTTGAAAGAGAAATTACAGGCAGGAAGCACATAAAGCAGTCTGTTTGTGTCTGGACTCTACATCTTCTACTCTTTTACCCCAACAGCTCGATTAAAATCATGTTATTAATAAACGTAAATAAAATGATCCAGAGTTTAATGCAGATTGATGGGGTTTTGCGTCAGAGCAACTTAACACCGCACCTGCTGGCGCAGCGTTCAAGTAAACCTCGTTGTGTTGTAGCTCTGATCTGAGCTCAGCTTTTCTGTGATACTTACATCAAAAGAGCTTTAATTATACAAGTCAAATCATATATCAGTCTAAAAAATACTAATATTCTCAAATAAATAGTGTGTAGAAATAAAATAAATAAACTCGCGCAAAACTGCTGGCTTGGTTTTCCCGGCCGCTGTTGAAGCTCTCATAAAGTGCTGTTGCAACATGAGGAAGTTTGCGCTCAGAGTTTCACTGAAGAGATGCTGGGATGCTTAGGATGAGGAGATAAAAAGCGTGCGAGAGGATGTGAAGCGAGTGGAGCTGCGATATTTCCTGCTTATGTGAAAAGCAAAACATGGAGAATTCAAGTTTTCTCAATGCGAGTTCTGCCTTCATGTCCCAGGCTTCTCACCGAAGCGAGATCCAGCAAAATCTGCTCCAGGTGAGTTTGTTTAACATTTACAACACGGATATCCGCGAAGAGAAGGAAAATAAGCCATGTGGCGAAATAAAAACATTATGATTCACTTATCATATGCTTTTAATTTATTAGGTTTTTTATATGTTCAGATAGATGGAAGGTTTTTAGATCAGGTGAGGTTAGGAGGGAGGCCTACAGGTGAGATGTGCACATTAAACATTATACTAAACTAAATAAATATGTTTCAGGAAAATTGTAAACAAGTAGATTCAGTAATAGAATTACAAATAATAGCTTAATGTCTCCCTTCACACACATTTCTTGCTTTTTGAACAAAAAGAGGGGGACATAAAGGCTTTAAATAGGCTAATTTCCAGTAAATATTTAATATTTAGTTTTTAAAAAATGAAATGATTTCACTCCTGTGCATAAATGATAAAACGCTTCCCTTTTTACACACAGCTAATTACTTATTTGATTTTAAAATAAGACTGCGATATAAAATGCCTCTGCTGTTCAACAGTAACCATAAGATTAAAGTTTTGATTTCTTTTCAGGAACTTCCAACAGGAGAAGGAAGTTACACTAATAAAATAAAAAATAAAAACACAGAGGGATTGGGTTATTAAGTTAGTCTTTAAAAAAAAATCCTTGGCCAAAAATGTAAGCGCAGTGTGAGGAGCTGTTTGTGTAATGAACCCTGAAGCCAGATGAAGCCAGATGAAGCCAGATGAAGCCAGATGAAGCCAGATGAAGCCAGATAGAGCAGAGAGCTATTGCTTTTGGCACCTGCCTCTGCTATTTTTCAAAGTGATCATGAATAAACATTGTGTTGAAAGGCTTTCTCCTACTTTTGAAACTTCTCAAACTGGCTCAGTGAAGCTGTCCATTAAGTCAAGTTTGCAGGGTGTGTGTTTGATAATGTGCACTTGTGTTTGCTCGTGCTCTGCCCTCCTACTCTCTCAGACACATTTTCTCCTCTGAGGCTTTTCTATATGTCATGTTCCCTCCATGCGACATTAGCATTGGAGGTTGGAGGGAAAAACAGACCGAGTACAGAGGAGGGTAATGAGTAATGGCCCATGGGTGGGTTGTAAGAGAATAGATCTTCTGTACACGTTGTGAGCAGCTGGCTAATGGTCCCAGCTACCCACCATCCCAGAGAGCATCCCAACAAGCAAGGGACAATATCTGTCTGTCTCCTTCTTTAACAGATATGTGAAATTTTAACAAGCAAATCATTTGCATATTTTGCCCCTGTGGCAAATATTTGACTTTAATGATCCATTTGCCCTCCTGCTTTGTAGCCTTATTACATATGTTGTTTATCCTTCTGGCTATAATCTCTCCTTGCTTTTAGCTCACTACTTTGATCTTGATCAATGCTTGTAAGCATGTCAGTGGAGGTTAAATGTAGTCAGTGAAACTATCACTGTAGCCCCACAGGGGAGTTTTACACTGCGTATATATTTCCCTCTAAATGGCAAAGATTTAAGAGTTTCATGCAACATTTCTAATCCAAAACAAAAGTGAATAATTTGGGGATTAGAGTGAATATAATTCTATTGGTACGTCTCCATTTGTGTTGGGTTAGACCTTCTGTGTCCCATCCTGCCGTCCTCACCGCCTCTGAGATCAGCCGATCCCACGCAGGGACAGATCTCTATTGTTACTGGGCACAAAGGATCATGTCTATCTGTCCTTTTGATTGTTAGTCAGTGTCCGAGTGAGGAGAGGAGAGGAGTCAGGGCTGTCCGTCCTCTCATCAGCCCTTATATTCAGACTTTTTGTCACCAGTAAACATAGTTTGTAAATGGGATGAAGTTCTTGTGTTCGTAATGGGTTTTCTCCAGCTTCCTCGCCAGTCCTTGAATATGATTTTTACTGATAAATATCTTGTGTGAACTTGATGGTGAGAGGGGATATTAAAGGGGAAAAAGCATTGTGGCAACACTGTAGTTTACTCAGACTGTAGAGAACAAACGTGACAATTATCCGTAATTAATGAGCATCTTATCTAGAGTTTTCTCTTATCCTGATGTTCAGACTTGCAGTTGTGAGATGTGTCATTGCAAAACAGAACCCTGAGACCTAACTTTAGGCGCGTTTCCATTAGTACCTACTCCACCCGGCCTCACACGATTATACCCAGAAACAGAGCGTTTCCATCAGGATGTGTCGTG
>JBAMHV010000006.1:24397984-24409349 GCA_037177535.1 Pseudomugil gertrudae | reverse complement strand
CTGTGGTTTTCTGCAGACTCCGCGCAAAGCGTCTAGAAACTCATTGTGCGGGGGACCCCTCCCACATTAGAGGATCACGACTTGTAATGGAAATGCAGTCCAGTACAATATCGTACTGCCCGGGCCGGTAGAGTTGCGTCACGCAGGTACTGATGGAAAAGCACCTTTTGATGTCTTCCTGGATTTGTGTACATGTCCAAACATTTTCAAATATAAATGTGAAAAAATCTCTTAAAACCAGGAAGTTATTCCCAACTGACCAGAGATTAGAAGAACATTAGCTCAACTTGAATTTTATGGGAGAATCATGTGTAAAAAATGTTTACTGTCACACCTTCTGTAAACATCTGGGAGCTGAGAAGAGTCATTGCTGGACTTTTTTGGGATGGATGTTGGCCCATTATTGTGTCATGGAGGACTGTAGCTGCTCACCAGTTCTGATTCTATGTCCAGTGTTTCTTCACATCAGGACTATTCAGCTCCACACGGGCTTCAGTCCTCCAGGTTTTTAACACACCTGACTCACATTATTCATTGTGCAGAAATAAGTCAGGTGTGTTGAAGCAGGGAATAATTGAAACACCTGCAGAACATATATATGACCCCTTATGGCTCTTATATATTTCTCAGCATTGATGGAGACATTCCAGCCTTGACAGATGTTAATGCCTCCGATGTCATCGGAGAGATGTATGCTTTTGAACAGAGTGCTACTAACGAGCCAGATGGTTCCTCTCCTTTTTAGTCTTAAGGATGGAAGGCTTTTATATTTCAGCTCGTTGGACCACAGGACCGTTTTCCACTTTGCTTCAGTCTGTTTTAAAGTCCAGAAACCACTGCAACCTCTTATGTTTCTTAACTTTGCACAGATTAGCCAGTGTCATTTTGTATTTTTTTGTTTTGAGTAATGATGTTTTGCAAACTTTTGTGTGATTTATGCTTGTTCCTTGTGTCACTCCAGGTTAAACCTTTCCCTCTGCAGAGGTTACGTTTGTGCCCGGGTTTACCTGTCTGTCAGACAAAACCTACTGGGTGTAAGGACTTTTTAACCTGAGAATGGGTCTGATCTAACTTGCATTACGTTCAATTTAGGGAGTGATCTGGAAGGAATTATGTGAAGGATCCTTCACCATATGGGTGGAAATGAGCTGCCTGGCAGAGGTCTGTGCTCTCCAAGGGCTTTTCTTCTTTTTCCTGCCATGATCTCAAAATGAACCCAATACCAATTTTAAATGAAAAATACCAGTGAAACCTGTTAATAACATTCTTAAATGGGTATAAATGGTACCGCATGGAACAAACTAAATTCAATATATTATGGAAAAACATTTCCTCTGTGTGTCTGCCATGAAACAGACTCATCTTAAGCATAAGGAGCAGCATGGTGTGCAGTGTCTTGCTTTCTACGGGCAGTGTGTGTAATGTTTGCTAAGTAATCTAACAAGCCAAGGCACTCCCAGTGTACCAGCCATGGTTCTTTGTTTGCTCTTCTTGAGACAGGAAAGCTCTCTCTGGCTGTCTCTCCAGCTTCCTTTCTCCTTCACACCCTCTCTGGTGAATTTGTCTCCCTCGGCGGGTAGGGCATTAAGCCTCTGCTATCTGAGTGAGGTGCTTGACTCCTGCTGTGACACCCCATCATTCTGCATTAATATGCTTTCTCTCCTTTTGCAAACAACAAACAAAGGAAAGAATAATTCCCTGTTATTAGTTTCATTCAGCGGTGTACTCATCGCGGTGCACTCAATCTGATGTGAATGAATCCAATAAAAGGTGAGATGAATCTGTTCTCCCACTTCAGCTTGTCATTTTTCTGTGCAAAGTCTGAATGAACTATCCGCAGGCAGTACATTTTCTACCTCAACACACTGTTTCTCACACACACTTACAGTCAAACACCTTATTCTGCCCTCCGGCCACTCTCGGTATAAAAGCAGAAGCCTCCTCGTGGCTCAGTAACAGCAGAGCGGAGGGCCACTTACACTCTCCTGCAAAGCTTGACAAGGTTATTGATCTTGGTTTAGTGAACAGAGCACATCTGGTCTGATGGATGACGCTGTCTGTTTCATCATAAATTACCAGTCAAAGCCATCCCACCCGAGTCTGTTTATCTGTCTGCTGCATTCGCGTCCATCACCACACACACACCACACACACACAAACGCATACTTCTTGTTTTGATTTGATATCATCCCAGAGGAATCCCATCAGTAATCTACCCATTTGCTTTCAGCCACCACCTCCTCTTCCTCCTCCTCCCAAATCTTGTTTGTCTCTTCCAAACCACAATCCTTATACACGCGTAGACAAACACACGAGCTGCAATCTAAATCGTGTTGGGCTCTGGCATGGTACAATCCTCGCTAGGGTATGTTCCAGGTCAGTGGCTTCATCAGACTTGCTGCCAAGGTGAAAGTGGAAATGAAGGAGGATGGAGGCAGTGGAGGAATGCTTTACTGCTAAGACTATTTTAAATTTAAAATCATCCATTAATCCAACAGCCTTAAAATCTTCAGATGAGAAGCAGTTTGTTCCATAAAGAGGAATATATTACTTTCTGCTGGTATGTTGGGTTAAATAATGTAAAGCGATCAGCAAAATGGTGAAGTAATGTTGGGTTTAATGGAAAGCCGCAATAAACTTTTTATTTTTTCATTTATGCTGTGTGGGCAAGCAATAAAGTCTGGTTTAATAAAGTTTTTAAAACAAATTATTGCTGACATATGGATTTATTATATACACTGCCAGTCAAAAGTTTGGATACTTGACTCGTACTGTAGGTGTTACTAATGTTCATCACCCCATCAACATGTTGGGGTGGGGGGGACAGAAAAGAGGATGATAACACTAAGCCAGGGATACCAGTGGCCTGTACTGTGTAGCTGGATTTCCTCTTACTGAAGTAAGTTCAGGGTTGTATAGGTTTTCTGTACTACAACACTTATTCACTTCCTAATGGACCGTATCACCCTGGTAACTTAGGCTGAAAGCCTAGAATAAAATAAAAGTAGGAACTGGTGAAGTTCTGCCCAAAACACCAGGGGCCTCATTTATAAAACTTTGCATAGAAACTTTACTAAAATTGTGCTTATGCAGAAACAAAAAAAGTTGCTGCATCAAATAAAAGTCTGATTTAAAAAAAACTGCTTACGCACAGGTTCACGCAATTTCCTTTTATAAATCACAACCTCGCTGAGAAGGTTGTACAGGTGAATTTGGTTCATGTCCCGCCCCGACACACCCACTTTCTACCACACACGCAATGCATAGCATCTCAGAAATATGTCGGCATATGAATCAATGAGTCTCTGTGGTGTTTTACATTGAGTCATGGCCACTGAGAGGACACGTAAAAGAGCCTGAAGTCAAAGGGCTCGTTGGTGAGGTGGAATCACGTAAGGCGATCTTGTTTGTGGGTCATAGTTGTGGCGTAACAATCAAAAGGAAGGCTGCCGAGTGGCAGCACGTTGCTGCTGCGGTAAATGGTGTCAACCTAATATAGAGGTCTGTGCCAGGAAAAAAAAAACACATGGTCAGCTCTCAAGATGTAGGCGAAGACACTGATGGCTCGCTCCACAATAACTCATACAAGCATGGACCACACCAAAGCACATCTCCTCTGTGCTCTGCGGGTTGGCAAATGGCATGATGAGTCAGCACCTGGGTGGCTCGCTGCTCTCACCTGGAGCAGCCATCATGCAGCGTCTGCCTGCAGCTTGTTCTCCACACTGCTGTGTGGCAGGATGAATGAATGGACCCAGGCCACCGTGCAGCTAGAACCTCTGAGACACAAATAACTTGCACATTAATTGAATGCTCATTTTTTGCGGCTCACACAAACTCCTTTTCAAAGATAAAAGATGTCCTGGCAGAAATGACAGTGAAACAAAACCTTGTGAATAAATAATGTATGTTGCATCACTCCCACAGCTGTTAGAATAACAACAAAATGATTTTAAATGAACACTACAGCAGGGGTAGGCAACTCCGGTCCTAATGAGCCACACTCCTGCAAGTATTAGGAGTTTCTCTGCTGCATCTCACCTGAAACAAATTACACTTAATTAGCATCTTATGTTACTTCTGTTTATTTTTGTCATTTTTATTGTTAGTCAGTGGTGGATAGCTACATTTAGCCACTTCTAATGATACTTATAATTAGCTTCTTTATTTTTCTGTTTATTTTTGTAATTTCTTTCTGTTTCAATGTAAAGCACTTTGAGCTGTCCTGTACATGAAAGGTGCTATATAAATAAAATTGCCTTGCCTATGCAGATCTTGACATCAAACTCTGCATACATCTGCTAATTACTCATTGATTTGAGTCAGGTGTGATACAGAAGGAAAACTCTCAACACGGCTCTCTAGGACCGGAGTTGCCTACCCCTGCTGTAGAGTGTTAAATATTAAGCATTTTAGTTGTTACACTCCCTGAAAAGTCTAATATATACTGGGGAAAATGTTTTGAATTCAAAAATATAAATGTACGATGATCTCTGTGAGCAGCATGTTTGACAAACCACAAACATAATTTTCAACTAAAAGTACATCACGTATTTGACTGAGTGGCATATCATCTTCCACTGCAAAACAAACCACAAGTGCAGCTTTACACTCTATATTTTCAATCTTAACCCAGCTGGTTGGAAAAACCACTTCAGATGAAATCATTTCAAACAGCTCACTGTTAACCACATTCACTTCACTCAGGGGAAGGGGATGGGCAGATAATGGCCCTTGACAAACTTCCAGTTAAATATGTGGGCGGAACATGTCATGTCTGTATGGAGTGGATCTTACTCTGAAATAATCAACTCTTTTTATTAACCCCAAGAAACAACCCTTCACCTTGTAGTTTGGAGGCGGAGTCACTTTATGTCTGAGTTAGGATAGCACCAATATGATTAACTCTGGTGCTGGCTAACATTTCACTCTCAACATGTTGAAGTCACTCTTGCTTAAATTAACTCAGAAATGTTTAACCCTGAAAATTCAACTCTCCAATTTCTGCTTTGCCAAAGTTGGCTTTCTAAACGAGGCCCCAGAGGAGGAATATTTGTGATTGATTTGATGTTCTAAAATGTCAGTCAGCCCCTCGGAAAGGCTATCATTTGGTTTGAGGTAGCCTACGTGTCATGACTCGGCAGAGGACGTAATAGGCTGGGCTCAAAAGTACAAAAAGATTTATTTAGCAAAGTAGTACTGCAGATGGAGGCAAAGGCCTTAAGACTGACAAAGAGCTACTGAAGAAACTGGTTTTTAAGCTGCAGCGTTTGATGGGGTGATGAGGGACAGGCGTGCAATTATCCTGTTAACTGCAGCTGCAAGTATACAAGGAGGAAACACTGAGTAATACCAGGAAGAGGAGGGTATGCAGCGGGCATGACAAAAAATGGGTTACTTTAAATTTATACATCACTGTCTTACACAGCGTAATATTTAGTGCTAATGTGGAAGTAACACTCATGTGAACTGTTTGTGTTACTTTGGATATGACTGTTAAAGTGCTTTTAGCATGACTGGAATTAGCAAAGCTTTTAAAAATGGCTGTTTGTTAAACCGGATTTTCATTCTGTTGTTGCATATGTCTGCTGTGTCTGGGGTCATTAAAGAGTACTGCAAGGGTCCATATTGTGTCTCTTTATGTTTAAACAAGCTGTGAAACATCTGCTTCAAACTGTCCAGTTCTGCAGAAGTTTGCTCTTGATCCATCAGGTGAGGTCAGGTGTGTTGAAGCAGGCAAACATAAACTATAGTATACTAAATTAGATTTTAGCTAATGACCTGCTGAGCACTTCCTTCCTTCTCATGCTCTTTCACCACTGACGAGCCAAGCGGTGAATTCTCTTAACAGATTGAGTGAGCAGCTATAAAGTCTGAACGTGCACACTAGTGTAGCATGATAAATCATAAAAAGTAGCTTTATTGTGATATTAGTCTGGTAAATGGTAAATGGTCTTGTACTTGTATAGCGCTTTTCTACACATTAGTGCACTCAAAGTGCTTTGACACTATCAGACACATTCACCCATATGCTCACACATTCACATACCGGTGACGCAGCAACTGGGGGTTCAGTGTCTTGCTCAAGGACACTTCGACATGTGGACGCCAGAGCCGGGTCTGTGTAATATGTATATTATATTGGAAAACCTGTCTGAATTTTGATAATTGGTAGTCCCTACATTTGCATAATTTAAGGAAACAGTGTTGTGCATTTATGCTCTGTGCTTTAATTTGTGAATTAAATAGACTTCTATTGCCTTTTCCATGTAGATGCCAACAGCTGCAGCAATGGAGCACATGGAGCAAGTGTTCTGTTTGAAGGACTGAAGAACTCTTGGCTAAAAATAACAGTATGTTGGCTGTTTGGAACTATTTTAGCTGTAAACACTGGTACTCTGAGGGGGTTATTAAAGAGTTACTAAAATCTAGCATTTACTAAGACAATGCAACAAACCTTAAGCTATAAAGCTTAATGGACATTTGTGCACAGAGTTTTGCAAATTAGAAAACGTCAGACAAAATTGTATTTATCACAAACCACTTGTCGTAACTTTGAATGATGTTATGTCTTCCTAATATTATGCAGGAGTAGTGCACACTAATTACAATAGGGACAGATTTTCATTGGCTATTTGTTTAAATATCCTAAAACTCCACCTGCGTTGTGCACAGAGTTTCTGCAGGGGCAGGTTTAGAAATGGGAAAAAAATGCAATGAAACTCACTTAATATGTACAATGGAAAATAAACTGCTGTTTATCATGATGCTGACCTTAATTTAAACTAATAAGCTTTGATCATTTTTAAAGTGGTTCTTTTTTTCTTTCATTATATATTTTAATTCAAATGCCAGTCAAAAGTTTGGACACATTTAAATCGAATGTGTCCAAAATGATGTCTAATGCCATTTTTTGGAAGACCTGACACCAGACTCGACTTTGTCTTTTAAAGCTGAAGTCAGTGCAGAAACCTTTGTCTTCCAGTCTCCCTTACTTTCTTGGATTTGTTCTCTGTTACATCCTCAGTGTCATATTTTGCCTTTGAGAAGAGGCATACTTGAACACAAGGCTCTGCAATACCCCTGATCTCATTAAAGGCTTTCTATTAAATTGCACATGGAAGCTAACTCCCATCATCTTACCGACTCTCCTGTGTGCACTTGAAGCACTTGCTGTGTTTCTCTGGTCGGCAGAGAGAGTGCAGGGTCATTTCATTTAACTTGGTTAGATAATGGGCACTGTTTTTTTATCTAACAAGTGAGGTGACAGCTCCTCATCCTCCTCAGTTTTTTAAAGGAGCTTTCTACTTTAAAACATGTTGTATAATAATATGTTCTGACACAGTGATGGACAACCTCCCGTTGTGCTGTAGTGATCAGTATTTAGACACCAAAAAGAATGAATTTATGCTTCATTCAACCTAGTATCCTCTGACAACATAGCTGTCTTATTGTCAACAATGTCATATTGCCAATATCTTATCTGGGAAAATGGACCACTGAAGCTGAACATTCACATTCCCCCCTCACCTCACTTTTTAATCTAGTCATACTGTGCCTGGTCTGTTTCAACCTTTACTACATCTTCCTCTGTATTCCCACTTGCTTTCCCTCTCATCCAGTTTTTCAACTTGCATCACTGTCTACCCTCCATCACTCATAATATTCTTCCAAAGAACACATCTGTGCTTGGCTGCTGTTACTCCTACTACAATAACTTGGTTTATGAGTTTTTGTCATTCAGGTAGATTCCACCTGCAGCTGTTTACTTTGATTTCTTAATAAAGTCTGTCCACCCACAGCAACCAGTGTGTTTATTATGTGAAATTAAAGTCATTTTCAATAGAAATTCAGGGCCAAGTATTCTAGTGACTTTTGTGTTGATCCCATTCGCATAGATTTTAAATCCCTGCTTGAAGGTGGCTGCACACAGGTCATCTTGTTTCAAGCTTTGAAAAAGGACCAGGAAGTTTTACTGCTGATATGTCATGCTCGATAGATGCTGCGGGCAACACGGCTCAGTCTACCTCTTCTGGTGTGTTCACTTTGAACTCGGGAGTTAAGACTTTCTGAATTCCCTGCAGGGAAATTCAACTGGAATTTCTTCCAGTTGGATGTAGAAGAAAGTTACCAGCAATGACATGGAAGTCCAGCCGGACTGACTCCTTTCAGAGATACAGAGATAAGTGCTTAGCACTTCTCAGTCTGTGTTACGACTGTTTGGCAAAAGGGGTTTTAGTCGTAACCACATAAAAATTAAATGAATTGAAATGAAAATTAATTTAATTTCCTAAAGGGTATCGGTACACACACGAAGCTGCTCAAAATAAAGTTATATAATAAAAGCCTATGAAACTTAGACTGGGACAAGCAAATCCCTGAGGTATGAAACATGATACCAAAACGAAAACAAAACAGGCCTCCTACAAATGCAAACAAATGGGTGAGCAGCTCCAATAAACTAAGATTAACAATTATCAAAATATAATTGAAATACTAATTACAAATAAAAGCACTCAAAACACCTATGTAAATGTACAAATGAAAATATATATTTATTATATTTACAAAACTATCTGTTTTTAAAACATTATGTACAAATACAAACAAAACCTTAACTAGCTCAACTCAAATTACACATTATCTAAATATTAAACAAAAAACCAAGTAGTTTTAACACTACTGGAACTGGTGTCAATATTTTAAAAAGACAAACATACTAAATTATGTGAAACTATTAAAACCCAATTCTAAACTAAGCTACACACCACAAAGTTATTTAATATACAAAAGTGCACCACAAATACCACAAGACAAAGTCCAAAGGTCCGCAGATCCACAAGCCAAAGAGAAAAAGTCTGTTTCCAAACTGTTTCTCTGGGAATGAAGGATGATGTGGCCTTTACAATGTAAACCACTCTGAGCTGTCCTGTACATGAAAGGTGCTATATAAATAAACTTGCCTTGGCTTTTGTTTACTGTTTTCTGGTGTGCTTGTTGGTGATTGGCTGATGTTCTGATGAATCCGGAGGGTGCAGGTGTGTCTGACTGATCCAATCCTCTCCAGGGGAGGACGCAGGCAGTTTGACAGTCTGTGTTTTATATTAATTTATTATTGAGTATCTACAATGGCTTATGAGTTGTAATTAATCATAATGCTCATGAAATGTAGCCTTATTAATGAGTTGATGCAACTGGTTGTCTGACCTGCACCTATAACTTGTATGACTTCATTCTTCAACTTTCTTTCACAGTTTAAATCGAACATCTTTCACATACAGTATTTACATCTTCACATTTAAGCTTCTAAAGCTGAAGGAAACCAGTAGGTTACTGAAATTTCCAACAATGTTGGAATGAGTTACATGAAATGAAGTAGCATACATAGCTGAAGCCCCTTTAACTTCAGAAACCCCTTAATACTGTGAAATGCCCCCCAGGTTAGGGTTGTCACTATAAGCATGTTAGCATAACATGCTAGACATGATCAGATGGAGCAAGTCTTTCTTCCAACATTGTACCAGTATATTACATCATATTTATATATATCCATCTAGCCCATCATTTTCTACCGCTTCTCCCTGAACGGAGTCGCGGGGGGGCTGGAATCAATCCCAGCTGACATCGGGCGAGCGGGGTACACCCTGGACATGTCGCCTTCCATCACAGGACCAACACACATAGACAAACAACCATGCACACTTACACTATCACATATTTATATATACTGTATTGGGATAAAATATCAGCATGTGAACAGATTTATTTACATGTTCCCAGCTGTTAGCACATTAATGTCAATAAAATGTGTTGGTCCATGGCATAAAGCACTACACTACGAAAAGAATTTATGTCTATCTAATGTCTTAAATATCTATTTTGTTTGTTTTTTCAGTTTGCATTTTTCATCTAATATTATTATAAAATATCTTCTTTCTGAAAGAACAAGAGAAAAAACAACAGCTTACCTTAATACATATAAAGAGTTTGTAGGAAAAAGGCCATTTAAGGGTTGAAATCCATGAGATTAGTTTTTATTTTATTTTTATTTTATTTTAGCTGACTCCTTTTTGTGTAGTTCAACTTACATTATGTTTTGTTTTAGATGCTGAGACTACCTGCACAGGTGTAGCAAATGATGTAGGTGGTGACTCCAATTAACATAATAATAAAAGGAAATTAAATTAAATAAATGAAAAATACTTTATTAATCTCAGAGGGAAATTATTACAGCAGCTTTATCATGTCACTGGTGATCCAGGGTTTGTTACTGGGGAAGCACATCACTGGTCTTGTTGGGATGGTGCCGTCCACACAGGAGTCCATATAATTCATCACACAGTCAAGCTGTTGATGTCCTCTCCATGAGGACCACAGAGGACACTCCAGTCTGTAGCCTCGAAGCATCGTCTCAGAGCATCTTCCGCATCATCGGACCAGGTTTTAATAGTCTTTCTAATGACAGGTTGTTGCTGAACGGTGGGCTTTTAGGAGGTCCTTATAGTCAGATCTTCTTAAGGTGGCAGGACAGAGGAGCTGTATTCATTTTTAATGTTTGCAAAAACAAGTCTAACATTTTATTTTCTCTGGTGAAGCAGCTGACAAACTGTTGGAACGATGGTAGAGTAGCAGAGAGGGAGATGTTGTTAAAATCTCCAGAGATCGCCACAAATGCGTTTGGATGTTGTGTTTGAAGCCTGGCAAAGTTAGCAGTTCGTTTGGTGATCTTCTCTTTAACAGTGACATGTCCAGGATGACACCAATGCTGGTTAACCAGCCCTGCAGCTCCACCTCCATTTAGTTTTCTGCTAAGATTACTGTCTGCATAGACCGTCTTGAAAGTGTGTACAGACGCATTACAGTCTGGGATGTGTTCATGCAGCCATGTCTCGGTGAAGCACATAAAGCTGCACTCTCTGTATTCTTTCTGAGACCCGGTTAGCACCTGGAGCTTGTCAGTTTTGTTAGATAGCAATCTCGCATTACCTGTAATATCAATTGAAAGAAAAGGTTTAAATCTCCATCGTTTTTCTCTCTGCTTCACTCCTTCCCTGAATCCGCATCTCTTTCTTTTCAACTCCGTTGGGATTTGAAGTGTTATTTCACCAATAATCTTGAATTTGGAGAGTATTATCAGTAAATCCCGGTGGTAAACAAGTCTCGTTGCCATTAAGATGCCATAACAAGTCTTGAAAGAGCAAAAACAATATGCAGAAAACTCCTCTAACCAGTGTGAAAAGTCTTCTTGGACAAATCCAAATTAACAGCTAATGTCTTAAAAAAGACGTCTGTAGGAGCCAATGGACTGTAATTCTCCTTATTGCCACTATACGGCGCTGTATTGTAACCATTTTAAGTGACGTGT
>JBAMHV010000006.1:24378653-24389678 GCA_037177535.1 Pseudomugil gertrudae | reverse complement strand
TGAATGTGTCAAATAGTGTTAAAGCACTTTGAGTGCACTGATGTGTAGAAAAGTGCTATACAAGTACAAGACCATTTGTTAGGGAAGTGAAATTAAGATTATTGATTAACTCCCAATAGTGTTGTTTGAAATGGATATTAACTCACATAAGTGTTTTAAAATAAAATTGAACAATATAAGAGTTGAATATTGAGTTATATTTCACTGTCTACAGTGTTAACATTGAGTTGACTCTCTTTAGTGTTAAAATTATACACTTATAAGGTTCAATTTAAACACTATGCTAGTGTTGTGTATAATTAACACTGCCTGTGTTGACATTCAACTACTGAGAGTGTTCGTTCAAAAAATTGAAAATGCCTAAGGGCATTCACACAATAAGAGGAATAAACATAAAGCAATAGTAATATGTGTGCCTCAATGCAAAGCATTAGCACCCAAATAAAACTATTTCGCGTTAATCATCAGAGCTTGTGGGTTGTTGTTAAATGGTATTATTTTACTACTACTTCAGGGAAGTATGCTTTAAAAAGCAGTGGCATGTTTGAGATGTAATTGTGAGTTTGAGTAGCCATGTCAGCAGGCTGTGGCAGCACTGAGTCCATCAGTGATCAGCCAGAAGCCAATCTATCTGCAGCAGGACTTCAGGAGTTGCTTTCATCTGTACAGAAATTCTTTCCAAAAGTATTTCTTGGTACAATCTTGCAGTTACAGCTGGATAATGGATGTCTGCTTCCTTAAAAAAAAAAAAAAAAAGAATCTATACAAGTTGAAAATGCAGAGGCTGTCTGTGATCCACTTTGAACAGCATAAGTAAGGTTATTGCTCTCTCTCTCTGACAGTCCCTCACATCGCTGTAGAGCAGTGTTTCTCAAACCTTTTCAGTCCAAGGACCATTTAAACTTTACAACAAAAGTTAAGGACCTCCTAACTCTAAACAGCCCAAGAACAATATGCCAATATAAACAATTGATAAATTTACAACACAGAATGCAGCTTTTACAATATTTTTATTGTAAAAATCTGTTATTTTATTTTTTCTTCTAAGTGACCCTAAGCCACTGCTCTATAGTTATTTGGATATAAGACGGATTTAGTGACGCAAAACTGAGTGTGACAACTTTTCCAGTTAATTCAAATAAATTTACGATTGTCGGGTTGTTCACCTTGCGGACCACCAGGGGGCGGTCACATACCACTAGTGGTCCGGGGAACACACTTTGAGAAAGGCTGCTGTAGAGGAACTCTGCTCCACTCTTCTTTACATCATTGCTTTAGTAACTTGATGTTTGACTTGAGGTTGAGACCAGTGATACCTGATTCTGTCCTGTGAGAGCTGCAATCCAGCAGGTTTTCCATGTATTATTGCTTTAATGTAAGATAAATGAATCCAACATCCTATCAGGTTCTGCATAAAGACTTTTATTTTAGCCGTCTTGGATACATTACCTTAACCTGCTGCGTTCGGAGTACCCCTGATCCAGACCGTAGCTACGCTTTGTTTGTTTTCCTATTTCACTCATTCTGTTGTAGTTTTGCTTCTGTGTTTGGATTGTTGTCTTGATGCTTTTTAATTTTTTCCCTTATTTTTGCTGTCAGACAGATCGCACCTCATACAGCTGTAGAATCCTATGATGTACTATGTACAGCTCGCAGGTTCAGATAGTTGGAAAGCCAACCCAAACCTTTGTACTTCCACCACCCTGCTGCTAGCACGATGTGCTGTTGGTTTTTAAACAAAGCACTCTGCTGACTCGTGTTTGTTCTGGTACACCTTTATAAACCTGGGCTGAGCTGCCATTTCCCTCTCAGTAAAAGATGTTTTCTAGCTGTTGTAGCTCTACTGTTGTGACTTTGCCCTAACATAGCATGCTAGCTGAGAGTCTGAGAGGCCGGTGTGGGGTTTCTCTGAGAATCGTGCAGTCTGACCTCAGGTGATCTCACTGAAAATCTGCTTCTGGAAAGAGTGACAGCTGTTGTCACTGTTGATGAATTATAAATAAAACTTATTTTGTTTATAAAATAAGCTTACGGTATAACCTTTCTCAGACTGATGAGCAGCAACAACTGCTTCTCTAAAATCATTGCTGATGTTGCTCCTCCGTAACAGCTGGAGACCAACAAACTGCTGAGTCTTGATTTTAAAGCTGCTCTTCTGATAGTGATTAGTTATTCACTTTATGTGATTAGCAGCATCTAACTGCTACTAAACCTCTTGGTTCCTATGGATCTATTAGGGTGGACTACCCTTTTCACACACTGCTGCATCAATGGCATAGCTTTTGTTAAATAAATTATGGTCCAGTAAAATATGTTGCTGTTAATCTGATGAGGATGGGATTAGTTTTTATTTTGTTTTTCAGTTGTTCATTGTTCCTGCTTTGGGAATAATATGATTACATTTATCAGAAGGTCCCAGTGAGTTGTGCATTTGTTGTAGTATTCCTCAGTTACTAGCTCACGTCCAGCTTGTACCATGAAAATTAAGCCAAACTCCTTCAACTTTCAAATTGTACAGGTGACTCGGGAAGTCTAATTACTCCTGACAATCTGAATCTAACAACTCACGCTGCATAAACGATCATTCTGACAGTCCTCAATTTGAGCTAAACACATGAACTAAGTCGTACTCATTAGCCAGTCAAAACACAGCCTGCCTGCTTGCTTCACTTGCCAGCCGCTCAGTGCAAACACTATAAATGCAGGTTAAATATTGAACAACTTCACTTCTCACCTCCTGCCACCCATCCCTCACGGCACTGGAGGTGGTGGCGAGTCAGTGATATTAATGACAGCTATTATCCAGCACTTTGAACGATTTTCCAACACTCGCATCTTGTAAGTGGATGAATGATTTGAATAAAGCGCAAAACAAAACTGCAAATCTTGTTAAGGTTTAAACCCTTGTTGCTCTATTTGCTTTGGAAAACGCTTTGCCACACTGAGAGCTGCAACCTATTAATGTACGTAGAAATCGGGCTTTGTCAAATATCTGATGAGGTTGTTTCTGTTTTAACATTCATCCCTACAAGTGGCATGTGTTACTCACAGTGTGCAACAATATACAGCGGAAGTGTGTCTTTAAAAGAGCATTTTGACCAATTAATACACTAGAGATGAAGAGGTGAGAGGAAGAGGAAGGCATTTGCAACCATGACACACTGTCCTCCTAGTCAACGAGTGAGGCAGAGGAGATGTGCTGGTTGCGGTCTCTTATATTGTCACCACGTCTGTCTCACACAGACTCGCATATGGAAATGAATAAGCGCACACACACACACACACACACACATTCATGAATTGTGCATTACAGTAGTAGAGTGTAAAAACACCCTAATCTAATAGATTTTGTCCATCAAAAATGCATATGTACACACACACACACACACACACTTCCTGCTGTGCTGTTGGGCCTTTTTTTCCAAGAGCTGTCTGATGGCACAGAGGGGGGTCACAGACAGTGGGATGCTTTCAGTGAGTAAACAAGAGGAAAATGAGTGGCTGGTGGGGTAGGAAGAGCGAAAAGGTTCTCTGGAAGCAGAAAGGGAAAGAAAGCAGGGGTAGAGGAGCACAAAGGGTGAAGAACTGGAATAGAACAGCAGGCACAGAGACTGCATATGAATAGTAAAAAAGGAAGAGGATCCAGGTGATGATGCTGCTGCCATCCACCTGTCCATGTATGTCACACTGACACTGATACTAGAGAGCAATTACCACTGTTCTGTCCATGCAGCTCTATCAGAAATAACAGCTTTATCTCAACACTGCTGCATGGAGCAGTGCATCAGATCTCTCTCTCTCTCTTAGATACCATGTCATCACATTCAGGTAAGAACACTGACATGGTGGGGAATAAACAAAAGCCTACTAAATAAGCCATCACTGCTGTCAGACTGTATCATTGCTTGCTGTTTGAACTGTATAAGTCAGGCCAGTTTCATGAAATCATTCTGAACGTTTTCATGGTTTACACATGTCAACACCATGGTTGTATTTCAGGAAAGGCTTGGCACATTATTTAGGCTCAGCATCAGAAATGTGTAATGTATTGAGAAAGTAGAATCAAAAGTCTTCCACTATTGCAGCGTTTATGCTTCCTGGAGACCAACATGCTCACATACAATGTCTTCCAAAGTTAAAGATGTGTTGGAGATGACAGCCAGACTTTAGCCACTTTCATCTGTTCGTGTCACATCCCTGTGGTGAAAGAATGTCAGACATGGTGTATTTTCCCACTGGAGGGGGGGGGGGTTCCCATTACTACACATCTGAGAGGCTGTGTTTTGAGGCAGGACTGAGCTGATACACACACATGCAACTCAACATACACTCAGGAACAGTGACATAACTGCGTCCCCAGAGGTTCCTGTTGCCACATTTCTCATTTTATCAAGCTGTGTGAATCTCACTTTTGCTATGGTAGTTGCTATGGTTACTTGTTAGATCCAGCTGGTCCCAGAGGCATAAGAGCAATCCTAAATGTGTATTTGTACGTGATCGTTGTATGAATTATTTACAAACTCTCTGTTTCATCAGCATATAAAGGAGAGTGATTATTAACATCCAGTTTGGCAGATGTGTCCCAGCCGCTTAGCCGAGCATCATCCTTACAGAAGACACAGGTGACACCGATCAGTATCAACAGAGAACAAGCAATGCATTAGAGCAAATGCTGCAATGAATCATCCCAGATGAGTTTTTGTCATAATAAAGCAAGTTGTATGTGGGTTTGTTTTTGCCTGAAATCTATTTTCTGATTAATATATTTACAAAGCAAAAAGTAGAACTTTGCCTGTGTTTGCTATCTGTGCTAAGAACCTGCCTGTTGTGCTTCATCAGCACAGTAATCTTCTGTGTGCAACACTGTAGCTAATCCCCCTGTGATGGTTCCAGAGACTGTACGAGCTCAAGTGGGGCTGGCTGTCTGCGTTTCAGTATTTCCCAGCATGTTTTTTTTTTGTTCAGCCAGCCTGTCTGTGCCTATGTACCATCACCTGTCTCCATCCTGGAAGCTTGGCAATGATTTAACCATCTCGCAGTAAGCACAACAGCCACAACTGATGCACTGTTGACATATAACCTGATTACAGCACGTGATTTAAAATAAACCATTAGAGGAGTGCCAGCAGGAGTGTTATATAAGGTGACCTCCTCCCTGGTTGCTGTCACATTATCTTTGCTTCTCCCTGTCCACTACCTGTTTGTCTTCTTGTTTGTTTTTCTCTCCTGCAGTTTGTCTGCCTGCGCGGCCGTCCATATGCATGTCTCCCTGTTTGTTGGCATGTTGACGTGACTGCAAAACACATCTGCTCGTCTCGCTGTTCATCTCTGTGACAGCTAACTGCTGTGTAGTCGTCTCCCACTGTACGGTGCCTATCCCAGAGAAACATTAAGAAGACTAATCTGAGGCTCAGCTCATGTGAAACTGATTTGCTTTCCACTTTCTCTGTTTTTGACAATGATACTGATGAATGGCTTCATGGGAGAATGTGGCATGGAGCAGAATCTTGGCAAATTTTGATGCTTGTGTAATGAATTTCTAATGAGTTCCATCTATCATGGCACGCTGACAGATATTACCATGCAGATCAATATAAACATGCCAAGCATTGTATATACCTGCAAGTTATTGTGTAGAATCACCACGTAACCACGTGTAATCTGTGCATTTATAACACATACTGTGCAATTGGAAAGCTTTCAGGCCACTTATCCATTTTTCACCTTATGTTGCAGTCTTATGTTTAAAACACGTGGATTTATTTATCTCTGTACCCCGTAACGGCAAAAACAGAATTATAGAAATCGTTGCACATTTAAAGCTTGAAACACTTTTATATGATCATCTTTTTTTTTTGGAAGCAAATAAATAGATATACATAATTTGGAAAGGCACACACCTACAAAATGATGCTTAAAAACTCTCAGTGCATATCTGAGCAAAAGCTGAGCCGTGAGTTTGGATGCACTGCCTAAAAAGCTCAGAGGCATGAAAAGTGCACAGCAGACTTCTCAATTATCAAGTTTAGTGGAGTTTTGGACAACCGGGACTCCTCTCAGAGTTGGCAAACAGTTGGGCGAGAAAAGTGGCAACTGAACCCAAACATCACTCTGACTGAGCTCCAGAGATCCTGTCTGGAGAGGGGATAAGTAAGAAGAACCATCTCTCGCAAATGGCAAAAGGTTCTTCTCAGTGCAAAGCTCATAAAAGCCTTCTGAGTTTGCTGAGACCCCAGACTGAGACCAGATTCTCTGTTCTGATTACGTTCAATTTGAAGTCTTTGGCCTTAATTGTAAGCTGCATGTGTAGAGGAAACCAGGCATGGTGGTGGCAGCATCATGCTGTGGGGGTGTTTGAACATGACTAGTCGTGGTCAGAGGAAAGATTAACTACAAAGATACTGTGGATAAAAACTGTGTTGAAAGTGCTTGGGACCTAGGACTGGGCTGAAAGTTTTACCTTCCATCAAGCCCTTGAAAGCACCACTAGCAGAAGCTTTTAGGACAAACTCAGCGAGGATCTTTCCACCAAAGCCCCGACTTAAACCAGAAAATGGCTGTCCATTAATGTTTCCCATTCAACCTGCCAAACTGGGGAGGATCTGCAGAGAAGGGTGGAGCAAATCCACAAATTGTCGTGTACATTTTGTAAAAGGTGTGAGCTCGTGTCCATGCAATATCTCAGCGTTCTGTGATTCTGTGTTTGTGTCTTCATTGTGAGGTACAGAAGACCGAAGAGGAAAAGTAACATTTCAAACTGCTGTAGTTTAAGGCTGCAAGGTCACAAATGGTGGAAGACTGAAATGTTTTCAGGAAGCATCATTAATGATGAAGTTTTTTATTATTGTACTTTTGCTGTCGAGTCATTTGGAGGACATTTTTATCCAGAGTGACATATATCTTAAGTTATTTACGTGGTGTAAAATAAAGTGTTGTTAAACTAACTACATTTATTTTCCCCTTCCAGCCAGTGCGGTCATATCTGTGGTTTTCCTCAAGGAAACACTGCGTGTCTCTGATATAGTTGGTAAGCAAACACACAAAGTCACAGCACTCAAACACAGTCCCCTGAGTTTCATACATTAAGGTGAACATTTTGCATTTTATTTCCTTAAATCTGACCTTACAGGAAGGATAAAAAAATATCTAATGATAGAAAAATTAACTGAATTTCAGTTTAATGTTGCAACTACTTTGTGAAAGAAGAGACAAAAATAGCATAATTGCTATTTTTGTCATAGAAGGAAAAACAAAAACAGTGTGCCAAGCTCACATCTAATTATAATGTTGCATAAAAAGCTATTGTTTGCCATGACGGTTTGTTGAGACTGCTGCTTCTGTAAGGGGCATGATTGTCATTGCCGTCACAATGATGATCATCACAGCTGCTGGTTTGGACATTCATATCATCGCCACACAGCTCTGCGGATTTTTGGTTTCCCAAATGAAATGGCAACAAATGCTGCATATTTGTTTTTACATGGAGTTGATGAATCTCATTGTCAGGCATGTATTGTAAACATTTGTGTGTGTATGTGTGTGAAATCACTGCAAGCTGGATTTGCTTTATATCTCGTGAGAGCATAAAATGTATCATTAAAATGAGAAAAACAAAGATGATCACCAAAAACGTGAGCTTGTAAAGCAGCTTCTTTTCGCTCTGTGCAGAATAAACATCTGTATTTATTCAGGTGAAGTTTATTGTACACATTTTCAGCTTCCCAGAGTTTATTCTCAGCAGCTTTATGGCTGGTTGCTGTTAACAAACCATACTGTAATCATAAACTGCAGGGTGGATCAGACCAATAAAAGTGTTTTTCACTCCAGTCTCACCTTAAGTCTCTCTCTCTTCTATAGGGGGCACTTTGGCAATAACAGGAACGTACCTGCTGGTGACCTTTGCCCCCCATACTTCAACGCACATCACAGCTCACCTGGTCCAGTACTACGCCATCAGCTGGCACTTCCTGCTTTACCTTGTATGTAATCACTTTACCCTTACCTCTAGTAATAAATGACTCAAGCATTTTAGGTGCTGATGGAAGTACGAGGGTAAACTGAACTAAAGTTAGGACAAAGAGTTTAGGAGAGTATAAATGCATCTGGTTGATAACTTGACATACAAAAGTGACCAAACTTATCCTCGCACACCTTTAAAAGCTCTCTCTTGCTGCATGTTTCAGCCGCTCTGTTTTGTGCTGTATTTGCAGCAAGAAACAAACACAGGATCCATCTCATACCCTGTAAGTGCATCAACACTCATCCAAGTGCTCTCCTAGTTCAATACCACCTCAGGCAAGCATGGCACAAGCACAGCTGCTGCCATAGCGACAGATTTCATGCATAGAGCAGAGCTAAACAAAAACACAAGTTTATATGAAAACTGACGCATCAGAAAAAAAAATTGTTTGTTTAAAACTTATCAGGGTCATTTTAATAACGCAGGATGGTGGCTTCCACTTTTTATACTCGCGTATTATCATCATTATTATCATTGTCCTTCCAAACGATACGAGTTCTGTCTATTAACAAGTGTTTATCCACACATAAGGAAGCCAAGCAGAGAGCACAGCTAGCAGCTCCTCAGGGGCTTTTAGCCAGCGGTGTAAACAGTGAATGTGTGTCCTTAAACTGCAGCAGTGCCATCATTATTCATTCCACCTGAAAATTGTCTCCTTTTTGTATCGACACGAACGCACTCGGAGACATAAGAAAGGTAGAAAACAAAGAGAAATGTTGGAGCAGGCGAATGCAGATGGACGGCTGGGAAGACAGATGTTTTTGAATTGCTTCCTCTCGCTGCAGTGATTGATGGTGTGCAAAAGGGTACGCCGTTTTGCATTTCAGGCTGCAAATGTGTTCATTTCTCATCGGCCAGCAGAAGAGCAACCTCTAACAAGTATGTGATTAACTCTAGCTGGTAATTAATCAGAGGAAATGAAATATCCATTGCTGACTTTTCATTATTTCCAGAGGTCAAAGCATCATGAAGTCAGAAAGGACAGTTTGGTGTGTGTGTGTGTGTGTGTGTGTGGTGAACTTGTATCTCTGCCACTAATGATCTAGGTCCTTATTAATCCGTTTCTACACAGAATAATTACATTTTGACATAAGCCCTTTATTCATCACATTCAAGTGCTTCACCAAAATTATATGGAGAGACATTTAAAGGTCAGGTTGCCCTTCTTTTTCTTCTGTTGTGCTTCCTCTTGTTCTCCATCCATTACAGCTGTGTGTTTATCAGGTCTGTGAACAGCTGAGTGCTGCTGGACTCAAGGACGGCCTCGGGCCTTACTCATTAAAGACAAAAAAAAATCATTTAGATTTTCTGCCACAGTCATCTATTTCAATTAAAATGTGCTGTCACTGGCTGCCTCTTAGTAAAAGGAAAGTTTTTCTGTCCGGCGTTTGAGGAATTGGGATCCACTCTGATGGCTTTTGTAACCCCTCTCTGTCTTCTCTCAACAGCTTATAGAGATCGTCCTCTTTTGCATCCTGCTCTATGTGTACAAGATGAAGAAAGTAAAGCACATCGTCATCGTGATGCTGTTGGTGGCCCTGCTCGGTATGAACAAATTGAAGTTGTCTAAATGAGGGCAGAGGTTATGGATTAAGCCATTTTCTGTAGCCAGAGGTTGCCTTGTTGCCAGGTTACCAAAATGGACCTCTGCTCTGTTATTATTTCTCTACAGAGATGAGTGGAGAACAATGAAGAGAAAACAATCATAGTAACTCAAATGAGTCCTCTTTACTAGTCAACAAGAACCTGTGAGGAATTTCTTTGTTTCTGAAGTGACCCGTCCCTCTGTGTCGTTGCAGCATCTCTCACGGTCATCTCTGTTAAAGCTGTGTCAGGGATGATCACAGAGACAATAAAAGGCCAGCTGCAACTCATCTACCCCATCTTCTACGTCATGCTTGTCGTCATGGTGGCTTCATGTGCATTCCAGATCAAGTAAGTCAGGCTTTTCTGCACATCTCTGTACTTTTGTTTCTTCTTTAAGCCTCTAATTTAATTTCTCTAATCGTGCATGTTCACCACAGGCTGCGTGTGATTGTGCTTTCTGAGTATCTGCAGTGTTACAGTGAAGGATTAGGCTGATGAATAGTGCATCCGGCAGCTTGTCACCTTACTAACGCATCTTCTTCCGCAGATTTCTTAATCAGGCGATGAAAATGTTTGACGCCACAGAGGTGGTTCCGATCAACTTTGTCTTTTTCACTGCAAGTGCCATCACTGCAGGTATGCTTAACACACTCACTATTTCAGGGTTATTTCAGTTTTCCTCCTTAAACAATAAGTCAGGTGATATTCTGTATTTCCTCATGTCAGACCAAACCACTGGCGTACGCACGTCTGTGTAATTCTTCATTTAGCCATACTATTATAGCAGGTGACACGCTCCTGTCTCCAACTGCGTCTGTTTATTTTGAGTCCAATGAAGCCTGCGTTGTCCTGATGGCACAAATGCTCATCAGCAAACCAAATATGTATTCATCTGTGACTGAAGGTCCCTGGAAAATCCATAATTTATTCATGTTGAGTTGTATTTGCTTAAACAACAGTGGCCACATGTTATTTTTAAGACTAAGACATGCTTCTGTATGGCTCTGTCTGGTACCAAAACGCAACATCAGCAACTACTAAAATGTTCAAAATAACAATTCTAACATGTTCTTGCTCGTAGTCATTCAGCACTGCTAGAACAAATTGTTAACGTGTAGCAATGAGGCTGATTAGAAAGCCATTTCTTTGCTGTTTTGAAAAAGAGACATTTTAAAAAGAATGGTGCGATTAAGTCGGTGGTGCAGTGGGTTAGCTCTGTGGCCTCACAGCAAGAAGGTTGCCGGTTCGAGCCTCGGTTGGGGTGGGGGTCGAACCGGGAATCTTTCTGTGAGGAGTTTGCATGTTCTCCCTGTGTTAGCGTGGGTTCTCTCCGAGTTAGCGCGGGTTCTCCGGCTTCCTCCCACAGTCCAAACACATGCACCTTGGGGATAGGCTGATTGGAGACTCTAAATTGTCCA
>JBAMHV010000006.1:24363620-24378553 GCA_037177535.1 Pseudomugil gertrudae | reverse complement strand
CGTTGTGAGCTGGGATTGGCTCCAGCACCCCCGCGACCCCGTTCAGGGACAAAGCGGTAGAAAATGGATGGATGGTGCAATTAAGTTTTAATTATTAGTTGGTATTTAAGACATGTTAAATATGCAACTCAAAAAGTTAGTTTTTGGGTGAAATTGACAAAAAATATAGATGCTGTGTGATAAAACGTCTGAAATCCATGTTTTTATTTTTAGATCAAGTAGGATTTCAATCATGAGAAAACAAAACAATGATCCTGTAATTACATTTCTCCAACAAATACCTGCACTGATATAAATGGTGAAATTAACCTGCAGTTATGGGAGCGTATTGATCTTAGTGAGCTGCTCCAGATATTATTCGATTAAAAGAAAACTAGACCTTCACAGGACAGCTGTTTGTTACGAGAGTGGAAAGCCTGAGCATTTTCCTGCAAGACGTTAATCCAGCTGCGAGTATGGCGAAGGATGTTGCTTCCTGTTGCTTCGTGTCAAACTGGAGGCAAAAAGGGAAAGTTGTAAGAAAGAAACGTACACGTCAACAGAATAAATAAAAACAGGGAAACATTTTAATGTTGGATTAAAGTGATATTCCAAATGGTGCCAGAACTTTGGTGTGCTGCACATCTGATGAAGCATCACATTGCTATGATCTTTGACATTCTGGGGCTGCGTGGCAGTACCACGGCTATAAATGCATGCATGGACATGGTACAGATTAATCGACTTAAAGGAGGTTTAGTGCTCCTCAGGCAATACTTCAAACTGAATGATTGCAGAGCAAATCTTAAATATGACATTTTAAAATCATATCAACTATTTCCAGATCTGACTTGGACTGAAATTTTCTGGTGTATTTTTGCTTTTTAATGCTGCATCCTCTGTGATGGACCGGCAACCTGTCAGGGTGTCTGAGATCAGCTGTTCCAGGCCTCCCAGCGACCTGATGTAGGACTAAGCGGGTACAGACAGGGGATGATTATCTATTACTAAATTAAAAAAAACAGAATAAAACGTCTTTTAAGATGATTTCCATCATTTTTCCAGGCGCTCATAAGATGATTCACACCAGGTACTGAGTTCTGTAAGACCTATCGAATGTTGGATTCCTTGTTTTCATAAGATTTGTTGACAGTGAGGAAACACAGATCAAGCAGCGTAATACTTTCCGTCGCCTGAGGATCGCGTTTCATTCCCATCTTCAGTGAGACGTGCACATTCTCTACAGACATGCTGCAAAATGCAACATAAACACACAAGATACCTGTTTGCTCCTGCACGTGTGGAAGATGCAGGAACCCATGTTCAGCGAAAGCCCCAAATTATTCATAGCAAGTATTTTCTGTCAGGTAAAGTTTATATTATACTATGAGAGTTAGAGAAAATCATTTTGGAAGCGGGGTTTATTCCTGAAGGGGGGAAAAGCCACCTTAAACCCACACTTTTGCAGCTTAAAACTACTTTTTAGCAGCATGAATAGATGTCACTTCCCTTGTTTGTTGCTCTTCTTCTGGCATTATTTCAGTGCCACTTCAGGGGTCCAAAGAATAAAAAAAAATCTTTCCAGTATTTTGCTGCCCTACAATCAAGCAGGGACACATCACAAATGAGTCTGTGGTGTTTTGAGTTACTCTCACCTTTTCTGAAGAGCTCCTGGTATTACTATTGCTCTGTCCACCCACACAAATAACCACAATTGACTGCACTGAACAACAAATTGCTTGTATATTATATCAGCGGTGTGAAAACATCCGTGGGTGGATTTCTCCCTCAAGAATAGTTTCACAATGAAGAAAATTGTCTTGGTTTTAACCTGCTGATGGTCAGAGAAACTTGATAGTGAAAAGTATGAACACAAATATCATCTGTTATGATCAGTGATTTAGAGCTTTGTTTACTTCAAAGTTTATCTTCCAGTTAACAGAAAAAGCATTCACGTTATTATCCAGCCAGCTCAGGATGTGTGGAGCATAAGACTTAATCTCTGTTGCGACTGATAAAAGCATTTACATGTGCTTTGTCTTTCTGCAGGGATAATATTTTACCAGGAGTTTGAAGGCTTGGCTTTACTGAATATTTTTATGTTCTTATTTGGGTAAGTTTTGAAAACCTCAGTCACTGGAGTCTGTCAGCATGTTTTATTCACTGCAACGTTGCCTTAATCATCCTGGAACTCTTTTTTTCCAGTTGTCTTCTGTCCTTCCTCGGAGTTTTCCTGATAACCCGAAACAGGCCAAAAATAAAGCAACAAGACCGCAATTTCATTGCAATGGATAGGATTCCCGGTGAGTTGTTTTCTTTTTAATTAGCTCTCATTACAAAACGTTTCATTGCCAAACAACCCAGGTAGAGACAGAAAGGGTTTAGGCAGCAGCGACCCCGGATTCATCCGACTGTAAATGTCTGCAGCCCTAGCAGCAGGGTCCATCTAATGAGCTGTGCTGTCCATGTTCACAGGGAGACGGCATACAGATAAAGTGCAGCCTGAGGCAAAGGCTCAAACATACGGATCACTGGCAGCCAAACTCATGTGCAACAGAGCTGGCCAAACAGACGATTCATAGGACTGGCTCCATCTGTTGGGACTGCTATTTTGGTGAATTTGTCTGTGTGCACGCACGCCTTTTACTGGGTTCAGCATCTTTATTTATAGATAAAATGATCATGGAGGCAACTGAAACCATTGCCAGCCAACCACCAGAGCTGGTGGATTAGATTTGTTACCCAATGTGGCAAGAATTTCTTCTTCTTCTTAAAGAGGAATGTGTGTAAATGTCAGTAAAACTGTGGAAAAAACCCGACTCCAAGGCAAGATTAAACTTCTCAGGATGAAAGTATGACAGCAGAAGCTTCACTAGCAACTGGTTTTATTTCCAGGGTTGTAATAAGACAGAAGGGGGAAAATACTTTAGTTTAACAATCATTTTAATCAAGTAAATAAACTGCTGTGTGTGTGTTAAGTCCCTACTGATGCAAAAGTTCACACCATGCAGAAATAGGTACACTACTGCCCTCTGCTGGTTGAGAAAGGGCCCAGACGACCATGCAGCTCCCATGAGGCTTCACTCAAAGCAGTTGGGTTATTTTTCATCCCTCATGTTGCTTAAGAGTTGATGTTGATCATTTAGAGTCTGAGCTTAAATACATCTGCAACAGTGTGATGCATCTTTGGGATTATATACGACTTGCTTCTCACCAGTGCACCGCCTCGCCGCACAACTTCACCTCACATAAACCTCAGACTTCATACTTTACACTGCTACCAAACAGCAGCGTTGCCAAGCAACAAAACTCTCTGCCACCTACACATTATGGGATGTGTGGGAAACCTCTGCTCATGCAAGTAACAGTGAAAGTTAGATCTGTTGGATGCATTTTCTTATAAGAGCCTTTAGTAATGAGCCAATTTTAGATTATGTACAAACAAAACCTTTTCACTCTGATGCATTTCTAAAGCGTTACTTCCTAAATTATAGAACATTAACATAAATGCTTAATGAGTCAAATTAAACCCCTTTAGAAACCCAGTAAGGCAAAGTGATGTAAAACCAATGTTGCCTCCAGTTGCAGCACTCATCTGATCCTTTCAGGAAGCTTTACTCAAACCAAGGCATTCATTTGAAATCAATTACTAAAATATAATGCAGAAACAATAGATGTCCTCCTGATGTGTAGCAAATAACCCCCCTTCAAAAAAAAAAAAAACCTGCACTTTCAGTACTGTCACCATGGAGCTTTGTCTTGCTACATGTCATTTCCCTTCAGTACCAAGCCTCTGCAGCCTCTCCATATGCTCCACTTGCCATACACATAATCCCAGTGTTTGCTTTGATATCCAGTTCAGCACAGGTTAGAGTCACACCTCGATATTGATCTTAGCAAAGCGGTAGTGTAGGGAGGTGGGGTTGCGCAGTAGCAGCTTTCCTCTGTGTTCCACTGGCTGGTTTAGGAGGGTGTTAAGGAGACCTGCAACACTGATGAACCCCAGAGCCTCCCCACAGCCTGCCGACAGGGAGAAGTCCCCCTGAGTCACCCAGCCCAGAGTCACCCTAGAGCAATGAGAAGTCACACTAGGGAGAGGATCTGGCCACAGCCCTAAGACGAGGTCTGAGGAAGACTGGGGAGATGATGCTATGGGGTCTTTGGATGTAACTGGGTTATCTGAATCTTTACCTTCAGAAGACGAAGGCGGAACCTTTTTGGAGCCCTTCTTCGGACGTTTAATTTTGCTTTTAAAGTGGTCTTTATGTGGAGGCTCCTGAGGGCCGCTACTTCCTTGATGTTTTCCAAGTAGCTTCAGATCATCTGCAGTTGGCACACACATCATGGCATGGAGTTCTGGCTTTCCCTTTGACATGAGCGTCACACGCACCCACACCACGCTCATTCTGTGTGCCGCAAGAAAAGACGTCACAGCAGAGCAGCCGAGAGGCGCCACCTCCCCGACGCCGCGCGCCCTCTGACCTTTTGATGTTGTGGGTCTGCACCAGCCCGAAAGAAGCCGCAAAGACTTTCTATTCCTGGAACACATTTACAAAACAAGCAGTATCCATTTAGAACAGGTGCTTTTATACTGAAAGGCCCCATTAGGTTAACCACACATTAACTTTTTTTTTTAAATTCCTTCAGGCTAAAACCAAAAATCCATCCAATGAATTGTACAAATACTTTTAACTATTTCCCCATAAAAGTCATTCACATTAGTCAAAGCCTATGAGAGGGTTTATGAGGAGAGATGCAGCTTCCCCCCCCCCCTCCCTACTAATCTCTCTGATGTATTGCAGCAATTTAAGGCTAGATGTACTTTGGGTATTCTCATCAAGAGGCATTAAGATGAAAGGGTTTTAGAAAAGAGAAGCGAGTCGAGCCTGTCCAAAGCTCTGCTGGTTTCTATTGATACAAGAAAGGAAGTGATGACTTTTTAGCCCAAGCCCATAAAAAGCACATTTTACTGAAAGGGACCTTTAAAAGTCTGCTGCTTTGAAATAATTAGAATAGTTTCCATTTAAATGCATCTGATAATGATTCTCTGAAACGACCTTGGAGTGAACCTGTGGTGTACTTTGAGTTAAATCTTTTATCAAAACAATAACATGAAAGCATAAAATAAACACCTTAGCACAGTGAAGGAGCTTGGAGGCATAGTTACAGGGATGTCTTCCTGCATCATGACATCCGTCTCTGGTGAGCTGTGGGTCTGCCCATCTCCTTTCTCTCTTCCTCCTGTGAGAACCTCCCATTCCTCAGCCAGCTGTTGCCAAGGGCAACGGAAAGGAGCCAGACAGCCATGTTTAATGTAATTGGTCCTTTTGGCAGGGGGACGCCTGCAGAAGAAGTTGGAAGGTAATGTCCTTGTCAAACTTTTAGGACTACAGTGACAATATGTAGAGCATATTGTGACTGTAGAATGTATGGACAGTAGTGTAGGGCCAGCATTAATACCATCCCATCAGCATACTGAGTAACAGCTTCAGTAATTAAATAAGGAAAACTTCCCTCTTTCTGCTGGTGACCTCTCCTCTTGCTAAAGCTAATATTTAATGTAACATTTCATTTTTTCTTTCTTTGGGGATTTTGCTAAATTACCATTGCTTGTATGTGACCATGCAATCCTAAAGCTCAAAGCACTTTTTAGAACAATTCTTACCCAGTTCTGGTCTCATCACTTACATTTTATACATCAACCTATTTTTCATAGTTCGAGAGTTTACTCTCCATCATATGCCAGAATATGAAAGAACAAAAAACTTTGACAGACGATATCCCTGCAGGAAACGGTTCTTTTGATAAAAGCAAACATTGTTGTTATTTTGGTTTCCTGCCTGTCCTCAGCTGACCTTTTGAATTTGTCCAGGAGCTCAGCCTCTTGCTCTTCTTGAAAACGAATCCCAGCAGGGCAGTCGGGATAATCATGGGGAAAATGTGGAGCTGCTTTATTTTGGGAGTGTTTCAAGTTCATGTGAAGCCCAGCCACTCGAACTCCTCTGTAAACCTGAATAAAAGGGAAAAATGGCAGCAGAAACTCAAGGACACATCTTTTCGTTTCAAGGAACTTCTACTCACCGGTTACATAAGATATCTTTGATCATTTTGTATGTATCATAATATTTTAACTTTATTTCCTATTAAATACAATCCACGAACATCAATCAAGATCCCATTTCTAACCCCTTAATTACAGTCTAAGCATATTAGTAAAGCATACTACAACAGAGCTACATTACATAATTATAGATATGGAAAACAATAGATATAAGCTATTTAGAAATAATGTGATTGTTTTAAGTGTCAGGGAAAAGTTCAGTGTTTTCAGAGTAATTTTGCTCATTTATCTTAAACGGTCAGAAAAAATGAGACCACCCTTGTGCCAGGCAATAAACAACAAGGTGGTCTAACTTTTTCCATTACTGCCATTTAATTACAATCAGTAAACGTGACCACATACTACACAACACTTCTGGGGTGATGCATGTGGAGGAATCTCCTTTCATGCCACACTAATGTGATCTAATCCTGCAATGTTTACATTACAGTGCCAAGTCCAGCATTCATTTAAACAACAGTTTATTTTCAGCCCAACTTTTAAAGTTAAAATAAAAATGTATGTGATGTAAAACTCCCGGCAGAAGCAGAGTTTCTCTCATGTTTTACCTACCAGTGGGACCCAGAAGGCCATGCCCCAGCCTTTAGGAAGGACCAGGTCCCAACCAGCTCCCCATGTGTTCATCTCAGTCCCCACCTGCTTGCCAGGCTGATGAACCAGTAGAATTGGGATGCGACCTTGTGATGGAGTGGGCCTCAGCCTGGAGCCTGGCACCAGCAACTCGCTCCTCATGCGGTTCAACTCCTTCAGGCAGTACAGAGAAATGCTCCCGGTAAGAGTGACTTCCAAGCTCGTTCATGCTTTTAGTAACAAACTGGAACTCGTGCAGATTCCTGTATGCCACAAGTTACCTGCTCTGGTATCTTGTTATCAGTGACGTTGTCACGGACAGACCGATCCCACAAGAAGCTCTGACAGCAGTGTTCTGGTACTCCTCGCAACATCAGCTGCCTCTGCTTCTCATCTACATCTAAAGAAACACAGATATACAGCATGCACCTGCATAACCAGCTTCTCCAGTCACACATAAGCCCAACAAGGACCCGCAGCAGTCACATGATAGTTTCTCTATTACTATAGTAACATTATTCTAATAACACCAAAACAAACCCTAAATATTACAATCAATGGATGACAGCAGAAGCCATGTTTGTAGTCCTTTGAAGCTCATCTAGCAGTGTTTGTACTGCTTAGCAACAATTTTATAAAACAAAGACCATAGTTCCTAACCATTTGTAATGTAGTCTTTTACAACTAATAATTATATTAAAAGTATATCAGCTTGTCTAGTATAATTAAGGAATAACCCATTAAGCTTGTTTATATATGCAGTAATGCATTTATAGACCAGCAAGTAAACCTCACAATAAAACAGTTTACTGTGTGAAACCTACTAGAGGTTCCACTGAATACATTTACCAGATAAATTACATATTTGCTGAAACATAATCCACATAAAAGGCTGGACAGAAGCCACGTTACATTTTCCATTCTCATTGAAATCATTCAGATTAAAGCTCTCGAATCAACCGTTCACATGTAAAGTGATCAGGTCGCTACATTTAAATCAGAACCGTGTGATACGTGTCCATCTCAGCACGGTTGTGTCTTTGTCGTTTTCAGAGTTTTATTTAATGTTGAGCTCCTAAAAGTTTGCAGCACAGCCAAAATGCCACATTTCTTCATGTTTTAAAATGAGTCCAGGTCACTGCACATGTCAAGCCAGAGCTTATGCAGACAGAACGCAGCCCGATAACGTCTCGTTTCATCATTAAAATGACAAAACGCTCATTTAAAAACTGGTGTGGCAAACAGAATATTCTAACGCTATGAAACCAAATCGAGCCAGGTCACTCTGAAGAGACGTTTATCCGGATATCTGTCATTCCATTTGGGCTTGTAAAACAATTCTATTCGGGAGATTAGTCCCCAAATTAACCGAGTATTTCCACAGGTTTAACTGCAAAACCATTAAACATTAAGAAACGCAGATCAGTCCAGTAAAATAAAAATGAAGCTGAATAACAAACTGAATGAAATGGGTGACACTACGTTAGTCACTATTAGCCACTCTTTAGCGACGCTAAATTATTTTAGTAGTCATTTCAAATCATCGTCGTATAGGGCTTTTTTTTCTGTAAGTGACAAAAAATTCACATTGGATAAACCAAATGGTTTATTCAGGATAAAAAATAATTACACTACTCAGGCAGTCCCAACCAGCTAGTAGGTTCAAAACTGGGACAGTCTTGCTGAGAGGCAGTGATGTGATCACAGTCCAGCATAGATTTAAAGTTACACTATGAGGCGTTTGGAAAGGAGAGCACAAAGAAAGATATGCAAGCGATAATGAGGCTACATCAGTAAATCATTTAGACTTTTTTCTTCTTGCACAGCAGACGGATCATGTCCAAAAATTAGGATCCTGCTGGAAAGCATACTTCATCTTGTGACTGTCTCTTCTATAAATAAATCAATCAACTGTTGCCAATCACTGAGGACACGTTTTGGAGTACAGGGTCCTGCCAGGATTCGAACCTGGAACATCTGCATGGCCAGGCAGAGGCCCCCTGGAGCACAGAACCAGATGCGTACTCACTGAAACAGCCTCAGGACTAGAAACAACAGACTGACTGTATGATCAGCTGCTCTGTACGTCTCATTAAACGGTCAGTTTGCCACAAGAAAAGGTAAGTTCATCGTTACATGCTGTGATGCACACATGCATCATAACCAAAGGTTTAACCTGAACCAACTTCCTCCTCCTGCACTGACTTTGTAGAAGGTCAGTTTTTACCTTGGGTCTGGTTTACACATGGTACAGCTTTAACCCTCTTTGTTGGTAAAGTTAGCCTGGGGTCATCCACAGTTAGTCCCAGCACTGTGCCTGGAGGAAGCTCTCCGGTTGAAAAAATACCTAGATGAATCACACCAGAAGAAAAAAAAAACACTCATTAAGGCAAGGTACATGTGAAAAACATATGAAGAGAAGAAAAAAAACCTTTAAGTATGTCAAAGACATCCGCTTGCTGTTGATGCAAAGCCATCTTGCTCTCATCTTTGCAGTGCTGGGGCCACCAGAAGGAAGAGGCCTGGGACTGATTCGCATCCTGAAAAACAAAAACAGACATTCAGCAGCTGAAAAGCACAAATGCACTTCAGTTTGTTCAGGTTACATAAGGCACGCGGCTTACGTCCTCTGTAGCTGCTTCAAGCGTTTCCGTCAACACAGAATGGGACTGAGGTCCGATGAGGCGGTAGCGTACGATCTCCATTGTTAGATCACTGCAACAAATGGACATAGAAAACCATCATTGTTTGGAGTGCAAATAATTAACCTCAATTATTATACAGCAAAAAAATGATTGTTTATCTTCATCACAAGAGCCAGCTCTACATGAGATCGGTGCAGATCTTTGTACTCAAAGCAGCAATCTCAACACGTACAAAAATCACAGCAGGAAACCACCTAAAAACTGCCAAGTGCTGGTATCTGCACCAATCACAGCTCAAAGGACAAGTAATTATATGGAAATGTAACAAAACATGGGAACACCACCGTCCCATTAAGAGCTGCAGCCAATTTCTCCACTTAGAGCAAAAACCACACAAACAAGGTGTCGTATAAAGCAGAATGCCAATTACAAATATGTTGGTTTCTCAACACAGCGAGACAAAAACTTCAAATATAAAAGTCAAATATATATATATATATTAAAAAGTTTTTTTCAGCTTATCTGCTGGGGTGTTCTATGTTTTTGTTCCCAACAAATCACAAAGGCCCTGTTGATCTCCATTAAGATTAAGGGTGTTTTAACAGTCCTAGGCACATCTGCCTGTCTGTCCTGGGAGAGCATCTCTCCTTCAATGTTGGCTCCATGAGGTTTCTTCCTTTTTTATCCCCACAATTGGGTTTTTTAGTTTTTCCTTACCGAGAAGGAGGGTCTAAGGACAGGGATGTCCTGGGTCTGCTTAGTTTAGTGAAGTCATTACTGTGTTTATTGTGTGTTATGTCTGCTGTTGTGTGATTAACTGTGTGTGAAGCTCTTTGAGACGACTTTGTTGTGATACTGGGCTGTATAAATAAAATTGAATTGTTTTATAGTAAGTATTCTCTCTTCCCATCAGAATCTCCTCACTGTATTTCTACGGTGAGTTTGAGGGCTACCCTGACTGACCATGGACAGAGGAGTCCATGGCCAATGGATTTCTGACATTTACCTGCATAATACCTCTCTGTTAAAATGTTTAAAAAGCTGCTACGGCTAACTTTTATTGCTGCATTTTGCAAAGTTCCTCATCAGACATTACAAGATGGGTTAGGGTTACTAGCCTCTGGATTTCACTGATGCGTTGTTCCAGGTGAATTTACTTCAACTCTGTATCAAATACTTTTATTCTGACACTTGTATCAATCTCACACTCCAGCTTTCCTAAGAGACAGTTTATAAGAACATTGTATAAACCACATTCATTTTTTGTCAACTGGAAACACAAGGCAGAAAATAGGGTGTCATAAAGAAGACCTTTGTTGTGAAGTGAGCTTAGACATTTCACTAACTTTATAACTATCCCAGTGGAGCTGGACTTCCAGGTAACTGGGGTTTCAGGTAATCTGGTTCCATCTCCCAGGATCTTCTTTTCAGGAGGTTCGTTGGCATCCTTGCGGCTCCGCTTTCTCTTGGTTCCAATTATCAGCTTGGCTTCAGTATGTTCAGGCTTTGAGTCCGAAGTGGGATTTACCTCTGCAGCTGTGACTACTGGTTTAACTGGAGGTACAACAGCCTCATCACACTGGCACACACTTTGTAATTCAGGGAGAAGATCCTGGAAAGATGATGCAATATCAAAATGAACACCAGTTCTGCAATTGTGTTAACATATGCAGTACGATGCCAAAAATTCCAGCTAAAAATCATACCCGTTTGAGAAGGGGATGAGCCCAGATCCACAGCTGCCTGTGAGCTGATCCCTGCGCTCGGGGCCTCCAAAGGAAAGTGACAGGGCCCAGGGGCTGTGTGGGGTACTGTCCTGCTTTGTACAATGTAATCATACCCTGTTTGCACCCCGACAGGCACAGGGCTGCAGCAAATGTAGGTCCTAGAAAAAACAAATCACAGCTTATTACGCCATCCTGAAAATATAGTCAAAAACCCAAATGAGAAGACTTCACAAGTTAGAAGTATTCTTAAAGCATTAATGGGGACAAATATAAGGGATTTAGACTCACCTGTTTCTTTGCTGGTGAGCTGTGACAGAGCGGCCAACAGCTTGTCTTCCTCTCCCTGTACTTCTATGCAGCAGTAATAGGAAAGGTCCTGAGTAAACAGAGTCAAAAACATTTGAGCCCATTTCCCAGAGATCGTTTCAAGTCCAGTGAATAAAGAGGAGGGCATACCCTTGTTGTGTGGTTACCTGTAGGAGGCAGTGGCTGCTCATTGCTCTGTAGCACGGCCGGTAGCATTTGTATGTGGGCCGGTCCCCAAGACAGTATCCCCACTTTTTAACCATGTGGAAACGTTTGGCGTGCCAAATGTGCGTCTCCAACCAAATGTTCTTCCGCTGGCGGCGGTTGAACTCCAGCAGCAGGTTTCCATGACGCCGGCGAGCTTTTCGACTTTTGCTCTTTGTGGTTTCCTTTTTCTTCTTTGAGCCGGCCTGAAGGCTCTTCTCCCGCTGGTACATGGAAATTACGATGAGCATCTAAAAAGGAACATTTTTCACGCCTAAATTAAACATTTTTAAACACTACCATTCTGTTGGCTACGTCTCTCAGTCTGCGAGGAAGCCGCTTTGTGTTATGGCTCATAGCTCGTCTTCTCATGTGTTTGGGCAGAGCCTGAAATACGTGACTACTGCTTGTTGTTTTGTTGACCGCTTTCAACATGGCATTCACCTCTGCAGCCCTGGCCCTGGCAAAAGCTCCAGCTTGATAAGAAAGAAAAATAATTAGAAACTGATTAGTTTGTTCCTCCCCCCAAAATCACTACATATATACATTTTTAAAACTCTTATAAAAAAAAGACTGATTAAACATCACCTGAACACAGAGCAACTTAAATTACATTTAGCCCACTATTTGTTTAGTTTTCAGGGGAAATAGCATGTCTATAACATAAAAAAAAGAGAATGTCTATACCAGTGATGAATTTGGGCATGTCCTTGGCATATCCACCACCATCTTTATGATGTCCACGAACCCATCCACCCTTGTGGGGTGTTTTGTTTTTCACTGAGGAAGGATGCACATCAGATGGGCCACCTTTGGAGATACAGTTTTATCAGTTTTGTGCATGCTTACATTTTTAAGCCATTAGGCACAGGATAAGCTAAAGACTGGGAACAGTACCAACTTAAACTGGGTTGTTCTAATTAAGTCCAGGTCATAATAAAGAATCAGTCTTATCAAAAGGGCACCAGATTAGTTAGCTTGTCCTTTATTTCTCTGGCTGGTAGAGGTTAAATGAAATATACTTACAAACACTCCAGAAATTCTTATTTGGTCAGCCTGCAGAGCTGCTGACCAAGCAACAAAACATGCTATGATAGTCTACCTGCAGCAGTAGTGTTTCCTCCATTCTTTGCGTTTCTCTCCACATTAAGTGGAGAAGACGAATACTGAACACTGGCAGGCTGGTTCCTCATCTTCTTCTCTCGCATTTTGACCTTAGCTGCAGACATTTTCTGTAAGAACACAAAGACACTGCTAACTGACAGCCCAAACTGCATGGCTGTTAGCCTGCTAGCACTGTTAGCTCACAAAAAGTTCATGTTAGCTTCACCAAACACTACTATAAAATAATAATACAATAGCGCAACAGTTACACAAGAATTACTTACAGCAGAGTTATTTTAAGATTTCCCAGTACTTTACATGTAAGTCTGACACTTCACCAAAAAATCGGCGTCCTATCTGCACAGTTCACCACCATGTGAGTTTCGTCATGCTAGTTCCGGGTATGACGCGTTCGTGGTATGTATAGTATACTAGCGCAACAAAAATATCATGACCTAAAATACGTAGCCTACCTCCTTGTTTTTTTATACAGAAGCATATCTCAATTAGTCAAACATAAAGTTAAAGGATTTTTTTAATGATTTTTTTTTTAAATAACTTAAAAACTATGGTTAGAAGGCAAAAGGAGAGATAAGGTACACCCTGAATACATTGCTATACGGTCTAAATAGATTTGTATTTCAAATCAAACCATACTGCTTCATCCAATTCAGGAACTGTGGCCTTTCCCAGCAATCATCAGGCGAGAGGAGGGGTACAACCTGGACAGGTCGCCCGCATTACAGTGTATTTCAGGGTACATCGCTTATTTGGTTTTTCCTTTGCGCATTGAATGTGTCATTTACGGTAAAATCCCGCCTGACGTGTTAGTCCTCTTTTTACAGCTTTGTTAAACTGCTGGTTCTTACTCCGTCAACCTGCATGTTGTCAAAAAAATGTCTGCATTAATCAGGAGAATTATTAGCACAACGAAAGCTCCTGCTGCCATCGGCCCATACAGGTGAGAGGAGTTTTGATGCCACACTGAACAGCTTGCATAGGCCTAGACATTACCACACATGTGCACAACGACACTCAAAAGTTCAGAGGATCCGTCATTTTGTTCCTTTTTTTATGAATGTCGTAACTTTATATCATAAGACTGTTTTTCCCATTAGTATTTTCTGGATGTGAGAATGAGAAGTGCACAATCACCTATAGAGCAAAATGATTTTGGATCCTGCACTTTGAACCGTGAAAGGTTCAGCAACAAACTGCGCTTGTTTGACTAGGTTGCACATTAATAAAGGAGGCTGTGCATAAAATGACAATTCAAAGCAGAAAACTATAATACATGTATTTGATTATACATGAGGGGTGCTTTTAAAGATCCCCTGCAACAGACACTAAAAAACCAACACAGGCATGATTGCATTTATTTACTTTTCTCTGCAGTGATGATGAGAAGATTTCACTGTGATAACCTGTATAAATCCAGTTTGTGTGTCTCTCAGCCAGGCCGTGGTGGTCGATCGGACCATGTATATATCAGGACAGCTGGGGATGGATCCAGCCAGTGGGAAGCTGGTGGAGGGAGGTGTTCAGGCTCAAACCAGACAGGTGATAGAAAACTGGAAATGGACTCAGGATATTTATACTGAGATACTTTTACTGTTATTATTACAATGTGATTTCATGTTCTGTAAAGTTTCTGTGCACTGTTATTTTAAACGGTACAAGCAAATGAGCTGGTTTCACAAAGCAAAGGCAAGATAAATGCAGACAGAACAGCTGTTCCCTAAACATTTCCAGAGCTAGGTGGGATTCTTTAAAAAAAAACATAGTTATGTAGTTTGACTGAATATGAATGTAGTAAGAGAAAAAGCACTAAGTTATATCATGAAAACATTTTCCTTTAAAATGCAGGTACACTTGAACCGAGTCAGGCTTCAGAGATCACAAACAGCTCAGATTCTGTAACTCATTTATGTATAAAAGTCCCAACATGTGAACAGGATGTCATAATTGTTGCTTTTTTTCTCAGGCTCTTATGAATATGGGTGAAATCCTTAAAGAAGCTGGTTGCGGTTATGAGAATGGTGAGACAAACCTGGTTTACTGGTACAAAAAGGAGTCGTATCATCTATGTTGACTTCTTGTACCGCTTATTGCAAACCTACAGGGGTTATACATACATTTTATTTTCATTCCCTGCAGTTGTGAAAACCACAGTGCTCTTAGCTGACATGAATGACTTCAACAGTGTCAATGATGTTTACAAACAATGTAAGTATTTTACACATACACACACACACATATCATCCAAATATATATATA